>JAJKFI010000017.1:14774060-14794093 GCA_029204185.1 Lerista edwardsae | reverse complement strand
CTCAAGCCCCTTCGCCACGACAAGGCAGTGATCCATGAAAGGGCTGTATCCCTTACCCATATATTAATATTAAACAATAAAACTCTTTTTTTCAAAAAAAAAAAAAAAGAAAGTAGTGACACAATAACAATTAGTGCGCCATCCTATACCCCCGTTGTGCCGGTGCTATGCTGTTGTGTCGGCTGAGCTGTGTTGCAAACTTGCCGCCAAGTGCAACAGTGTTGGCGGTATGGCATTGGACGGGTGCAAGCCGAGCACCAACGCTCGGCACCACTGCAACCACCAGCAGAGCCAGCCTTGTGCTGATCAAGCATCGGTGGCGTGCGGGCAGTGCTGGTCCTCGCCGAGGGTGTTCCAGAGGCATAACTGAGGAGCGCAGTGGGAGGAGACGCAGAACAGCTGTAGTGCCAAATCCTAAACCCCGTCCCCAACCTTGGCGGCCCTAATTTGGGCCGCTCCTGCGCACATGCAAAACAGCAGGCGCAGATCCGAGCAGCCCCATTGGGATGACTGAGGCTTATGCGGGTGTAAGGGGAAAACCTCCCCTTGGTCTGCACTTTGCTGCTGCTGCCTCCTAATGGGCTTTAGGATACAGCCCTGTTAGTTGGCCTTACTATGTCAGCCTTTCTTAGGTTTGCGCTGCCCATTCCATAAGCACCATGGAACATTGAACTTGGGTCTTTTTTTTCTTTTTTTTCAACAGCAGCCTATTTTTCTTCCCACAAGACAAACTTCTTTTGAAATGATGAGGAATTTCAAGAAAAGCTTGCAACACACATACAGTCAATCCTCTTTATATGTGACCTCACTGTGACTGCTTATCCGCGAGGGGCAGAATTGCTGCTTTCCACATTATCTGCACCTCTGTCCTCGTTATCCACTATGCAGAGATCTCACAAAGACTGCAGGGACCTTCAGAATGACCCCTTTAAAATGGCTGGCCGAAGCATCCGCTGTCCGTGTTTAAGGGGTCTGTGCTGGTTGCAGGTGCCATTCTGAAGATCCCTGCAGCCCCTGGAAGGTCTCTGCAGCATTCAAAACTCTTTCGGCACTTCCTGCTACGCTCTGATGGCTTCCCGAAGGTCTCTGCTGAATTCTTCTGATGGCAGGCAAGGTATCCCGTGCAACTAAACCCATTGACTCCATATGCTCAGTGGTTCACGATCTGTAAATTTGCTATCTGCGAGGATTTCCAGGCACCTAATCCTAGTGGATAATGAGGAGTGACTAACGAATACATAAGAAAAGTGTAAAAATTGCCATAGGATGGCCACATAGGATGGCTTATGTGTGCTCATAATTAGGCCTACCAGAATTTTTAGAGTTTTGAAACCGGGACCAGACGGAGTATCTCCAGGTATGGGGGAAGGGGAAACTTTAATAAGCGTTAAGAAACGGGCAACCCCTATACAGTGGTGTCATTCAAATGATTTAGGAACAGGAACTCACTTTTGATTGGCACTTGTCGGGAACCCGGAACCAGCCACGGAGCCCGTTAGGATCCGGAACACCCGTTCTGGTCCGTTCCCCCTGAATGACATCACTGCCTTCGCCCCCCTAGGAATCCGGAGTCGCTCCCTTTAACCCTCTGAGTGCCGGCCAACCAAGAAGAAAAGCTCTTTGCAGAGAAATTGGGAGGGGGGGAGTGAAGTGGGCGGAGTCAGCCCTAATTTTAACTAGTGGAACTGAGTTCCCCCGCATTCCCCCTGCATGACATCACTGCCCCTATACTGCAGGAGTCTCGTCTATCCAGCTCGTGGGAAGCCTCTGGTCCCCAATGAGCCTCTGGCCCTCCTGACCTTGCTGGCAGAGGCTGCACCCTCCAAGCTCTGATCTGGTTGTGTGTGGAAGAGGGCAGAGGTGGGAGCTGGACTCATCCCAGGCCGAAGCAATGCAGAGGGAGAAGCCCACCAATGCCAAAGCATGAGGCTGGCGTTCCTCCCCTCCCAAGTACAGCCCGCCCATCCTCCTCCTGACCAATTAGCTCAGCTGCAGCCAAGGAGGTAAAAGGGGGGAGGAGGTGGTGCAAGAGGTCGTGTGCCAGAGGGTAGGCTCCCCCAGCTCCCTGCTACCCGAACGTCCCCCAGAGCTCAAAAGGATACTGACTATCGCCAAAGTCAGGAGGCCACGGGTGCAGCCAGTGTTGCCGCTGCCATGTAAGTCGCATGTGGCAACAATGGTGGGCCAGACTATTGCCCCACCCAGCTGTGGCTAGTCCAGGGCCAGTGCACAAAACTGGGACAGAATTTCAAACTGGGTGGGACACTGGGACACCATCACCAAACCAGGACAATCCCAGTCAAACCGGGGCACCTGGTAAGCCTACTCCTAATATAGCTGTCTAGATTAGAGCCAGATAAGATTACTTCCACCTTGGGCAGCTGTTAGGGCTTAAGCGCCCCATATCCCCCCCCCACTACTGAGTCCTCCCCTCCAAAGATGGAACACACTAAGCCAGCAGTCAGCAGTCACCACCATGATGGCCACCTCTTCCTTTACCTTGTTGGGTATGATGAAAAATCAGAAACTTGCACCTGCAACCACATCCACCACCAAGATGAAGGGGAGGAGGCCCAGCATAGTAGGAAGAAGCCTTACCATCTCTGTGCATGCGCGCGCACACACACACACACACACACACACACACCAGGATGCCTTCTCACCAGGCTGTTATCTCTAGTACAGTGCTCTTCAAATGGTGGGTCGCAACCCACCATAGAGAGCAAAAAAAAGGGGGGGCATTTCCCCTTAAGGGGCGTGGCTCCAGAAATTACTGCCTCTTTTCGTGTTAAATGGGAAGTAACTTTGATCTGGCCATGGAGCTATTTTGAGCATCAGGGAGGCCCGGGGAGGTTACAGCAGGCCTCCCCAACCCTTCTCAACAACCCCCCTCGGCCCCCAGTTAGGGCACATGCCCCTAAATGCCCATGGTGCTGTGATAGCTATGGCAGCACCAGGTGCCACGCCCCCACCGCCCTACCCCTGCAAGCGCTTTCATCCTCTTACTCACGTCCGAGTAAGGCTTTGAAGACTGCTTCTCTAGTATATTAGAACAAAACCTGAGCCTAGGCAGAACTAGTGCCTATGAATTCAAGCCAACCTGTGTTGGCTTGGGGGACAAAGGACAGTTTTTGTTGATGATCTAATTAAATAGGCAATCACTTATGAAAACTCATGAGACAACAAATCTGGTTAACTGACTGCTGGCCAAATGCTCCTGGCCAGTGGTGTCATCTAAATGATTTAAGAACAGGTACTCACTTTTGATTGGCACATGTCGGGACCCGCCCACCGGAAGTGACGTCATAAGCCAGAAGTGATGTCGTGGCAGGAAGTGACATGGAAAAAGCCCTTTTTGAGGTCTCAGATGATTTTAAACTGACCCAACAGTTGCAACAGTATTCCACAGCACCCCCAGAACATGTTAAGGAGGCCTGGCATCATGTTAAAACCCCAGAGTACTGCCATTTTTCAGTGGCAAGGAAAGGAAAGGCTCCGCTCGCTGCCTGCCTGCCTGCCTGGCTCTGAGAACATACAGGAAACTCAAACATGCAGGAAATTCAAACGTTGCAGAGGGCGGAGTCGACGAGTGGGCGGGGCCAGCTGTAATCCTAGAAACCGGTACTCACGTACCCCCGCGTACCCCCTGCATGACATCACTGCTCCTGGCCTTCAAGGAAGGTTGTGCTGTTTCATCCGTTTTTCAATGACTTTCATGCCCTGGCCCCAGGGGAGGCTCCAGCCTTGGATCTGCGCCTGTATAGCAAGCCGTGTGGCCCGAATCGGGGTCATGCAACCCAGCCACATCCCACCCCACCCCCTGCCCTGGGCTGGCATGCCCACCGGCCCGCCCAGGCCTGCCTGCCCTTGCTCCAGCCAAGTTCGGCTGGCGCAAAGGAGGCTTAGTGCCAGGGCTCTTAAGAACATAAGAACATACGAAGAGCTCTGCTGGATCAGGCCAAAGGCCCATTCAGTCCAGCTTCCTGTATCTCACAACGGCCCACCAGGTGCCTCAGGGAGTTCAGTGGACAACAAGCTGCTTGCATCCTGCTGCCACTCCCTTGCACCCAGCACTCTGAAGCCGTCTACTATTAATGTAAGGAGGTTGCACCACCCATCATGACCTACAGTCCACAATTGACTTTTCCTCCAGAAATCTGTCCAATCCCCCTTTAAAGTCATCTAGGCCAGATGCCATCACCACCTCCTGTGGCAAGGAGTTGCATAGCTTAATTATCCGCTGGGTAAAAAGGTAAAAGTAAAAAAGCTCTTGGGCCAACACTACTGCTAGCATCGGCCCAAGAGCTCTAGCGCCAACACGGGGGTGCTGGTCGGTGCCCCGCGTTGGCGCTAGTCACTTTGGGCCGACACAAGCACATTACGTTGGCCCAACAAGGCCCTCAGGATTGTGCCCTGAAAAACATGCACTCAAAGACAAACCTACAAGTCAGAATTGTCCACTGTCCAGTCTGCTGGATTCTAGGCCCAACGTTGACCCTTGCTAGATGCACAGCAAGAGTGAGAATTGCTGTTCCCTCCAGGACTGATTCTGCGAAAACATTAGAGTAGCAAAGATAAACATAGGTTTTGTAGCAATCAACATCTGGTTTACAGCGTTTGCTCAGCAAATTGAATCAGCATGCCAGTCACCACCAGAGTCCAACAATCTCTGTGGAAGGCCGACATCTGGACAATCTAAATATTTATGGAGGAAAAAACATGGAATTGCACAAGCAGGAACAACTTTTTGTTGTTGTTAAGTCGCTACGTCGTGTCCGACTCTTCGTGACCCCATGGACCACAGCACAGGCACAGGCAGTAGTGCTATCCAGCCGGTACGCTGGGCGGGACTGATGTTTGATTGGCAGTCCGCCCGTTGCATCACGCCGCGTTCCGCCGCTTTCCTGCACGCCCCGGCACGCAGGAAAGCAGCGGAATGCGGCGTGACGCAACGGGTGGACTGCTGATCAAATGTAAGTCCCGCCCAGTGTACTGGCTGGATAGCACTACTGACGCCAGGCCTCCCTGTCCTCCACTAGCTTCCAGAGTTCGCCCAATTTCATGTTCATCACTTCGGTGACACTATCTAACCATCTCATCCTCTGCCGTCCCCTTCTCCTTTGGCCTTCCATCTTTCCCAGCATGAGAGTCTTTTCTAAAGAGTCCTCTCTTCTCATGAGGTGGCCAAAGTATTTGTTCAGTATTTGTCCTTCCAGGGAGCAATCAGGCTTGACTTCCTGGAGGATTGACCGATTGGATCTCCTTGCAGTCCAGGGGACTCTCAAGAGTCTTCTCCAACACCACAATTTGAAAGCATCTATTCTTCGGTGCTCTGCCTTTCTTATAGTCCAGCTCTCACAGCCATACATTGCTACTGAGAAATCATAGCTTTGACTATGCGAACCTTTGTTGGCAGGATGATGTCTCAGCTTTTTATTAAGTTATCTAGGTTCGCCATAGCTTTCTTCCCAAGAAGTAAACATCTTTTAATTTCATGGCTAGTCACCATCTGTGGTGATCTTGGAGCCCAGGAAAATAAACTCTGTCACTGCTTCTATTTCTTCCCCTTCTATTTGCCAGGAAGTGATGGGACTAAACAGCATTAATCGTGCAAGAGGAGACACTCCGTAAGTAGAATGCATGATGTTCATTGGAAATGAGGCTCATTAGACTTGCTCCCTGCCCAAAGTCTAGCTCATCACCCTTGAAAGATGTGGTCCCAGCCCAGAACAGTAGGGTAGCCATCTTTTCTTTCCTCCCACATAAGCATTTGGCCATGCAATGCATGTGGGAAAACTTGCATTCACCCACTGAAAGTGACTAGCAGTAGACTCTGGATGGACAGGAGAAATTTTTTCTTACACTACACACAATTACAGCCCAGACTTATCCTGGGACTCTGCTGATAAATGTGTTCTATCAATGGAAGGCCCAGGCCACCGAAGCTGCAACCACAGCAGCAGTGCGTGGAACAGGACCACCGGCACGAATGGTGATGGCCCTGTGCTTGCTGCAGAACACCCAGTCCCCACTGGTACTGGTAAGTTGGCAGTGGAGGTGGGGGCCATGGGCGAGGATGTGGAGAGTTAGGGTGGGGAGAGGGCAGAGGCAGATCTAAGGGAGGGCAAAGCTCTAAGTTTTGCAAGAAGCCTTACCTTGCAGTGGAAATCACTCCTCTCCTGCACCGTTTTAGCCAATCCTCACAGGGAAAAGCAACATCTTGGCATTGCTTACTGGCTACAGCAGCAAGGGAGAGGAGGGATTTACATGACAGGGTAAGGCTTCTTGCAACACTTAGAGCTTTGCCCTCCCTGTAGATCTGCCTCTGGGAGAGGGCCAGCTGGAGGCATGTCAGGGGAGGGCAGGGGTGGATGTTGGCTGCTGCTTTGACACTGATACCCCATGCCTTGATACGCCCCCATGGACCCACTCAGAATTATGGCGGCCAAAAGGCTGGTGCAGATCCAAGCAGGCCCATTGGAGGCCTTGGTGTGATGGAGTAGGCAAGTAAAAAATTATCTCTTTGCCATGGCCAGCCCATAGCATGCAGCAGAGACCATGTTGGCTCAGCTGCATACTAGGAGCTGGCCAAGGGTAGGATTGGGTTGCTAACACATAGAATTGGCTTTCCAAGATGTGATGATGGCTAAGAAGAGATGAGTCACAGTTATGGACGACGGCTCTGTCAACAGTTCTTAGCCCATGTGACGGGCTAACTACAAGTTCACAAGATGTGCACCTGAGAGACAACAACAGGAGATAGCTGTCACCTTCACATCCTCTTTCTGGGCCTTTCGTCAAGCATCTGGTGAGCCACTGTCTGAAATAGGCTATTAAATTAGATGGCTCTGTGCAGGATTGGGCATTTCCCACATCACCCCAATGTTCTAGCCTTTTTTCAAGCATTGAGCATTTTTTGAGCATCAAACATTTGGTCCTGTCCAGAAGGACCTTTTAAGTGCTCTCAAGCTATTAGGTCCTCGTTGATGATACAGAGCTGTGCTCTTCAACCTGTGGGTTGACATCTCATGGGGGAAGGGCGCAGGGCAACCTTTCTGTGTAAGAGAGGGATTGGACCCAATCCAATAAGGGTACTGCTTTATCAAAACCGAGTTCTTGATGTAATTTAGCGCAGCCTCTTTTTGCTGTCTTGCCCTGCAGTTCCTAAGGCTGTCCCTGCCCAGGTTGCCACACCACAGGGTTGTTGTGAAGACACAAGAGGTGGGAGGAAATTGGGCAGGCGGGGGTGGGTGATGGGGCAATGGGAGAAGATCAGCGGTGTTATGCTGCCGGAACGCTGGGTGGGACATCCGGGTGATCGACAGCCCGCCCGTCGCGTTCTGGAGCGTTACGCCGTTTGTGTAACGTACGCAAGCGGAGTAATTGGTTACACAAATGGCGTAACGCTCCGGAACGCGACGGGTGGGCTGTCAATCACCCGGATGTCCCGCCCAGCGTTCTGGCAGCATAACACCGCTGGAGAAGATTGTATCCCAGGAGGGGAGGGATGGGATTGGCAGTGGATTACCTAGAGCCAATCCTAATTAAGGCCGACATAGTAAGGCTGACATAACAGGGCTGTGTCTTAAAGGCGGCAGCAGCGAAGTGCAGGCCAAGGGGAGGTTTCCCCCTTACACCCGCAGAAGCCCCAGTCATCCCAATGGGGCGACTCAGATCTGCACCTGCTGTTTTCCAGGCACAGGTGCATGGACACAGGAGCGGGCCAAATCGGGGCTGCCAAGGCTGGGGACAGGGTTTAGGTTTTGGCACTACAGCCATCCTGCATCACAACCCCCATCTCTGCCCACTGTGCTGCCCAGTTACGCCCCAGCACACACTTGGCAAGGCCTGGCACTGACCGCGTGCCGCTGACGCTCAACCGGCACAAGGCTGGCACTGCTGGTGGTCGTGGTGGTGTCTGAGTGCCGCTTGCTCCGGTCCAGCACTGTCCTGCCGACGCTGATGCGCTTGACGGCATGTTTGCGACAGCATTCGGCCAGCGCAAGGGTGTAGCGCCGGCGCAACGGGGGTATAGGGGTTCATGGCACAAAACAGTTGAAGACCACTGGTCTATAGAGAAGACAACACTGTACAAACTGTGTGGTTTTATGATTAGGCTGTTGAAAGTTTCAACTGCAAAAGAGTGCATAAATTTAGACTACAAACCTCTCCATAAATAAAGCCCTGACATTTAGTGAGTATATATTTCACACATTTACTTTTTAATTTATGGAATCTCGAGAAAAAAAATTAATCTCTTGAGCTTTATTTATTAACCCTGACCTGCATATCATTTTTCATTTCCATAAATGAAGAAGAACTTTAGTCCAGTGTTTTTACATCTTTCTCTGCCAGGAGAATTGTGTTAAGCTTAGCTGTCCCTGTTCCATTTAGAATTTACAGCCCGAGACCCTCAGGGCAACACAGAACCCTTCCAAGTGTTACTAGTGCTTCTTTCTCCATTTGTGATATATAAAACGCACCCAAAAGGATTGTCCTGTGTGCTGCTCTGAGCCGCTCAGAATTAGTCCCTAACTTGGCACAAGAAAGGAACTTTTAAATTGTCCTCATTTGTATATTGCTATTATTCAAAATCATCACCAAAAGCGATACGCACCGAGGGCGCAATCCTATCCACACTTACTTGGGAGCAAGCCCCCTTGACTATAATGGGACTTACTTCTAAGTAGACCAACATAGGATTGGGCTGTCACTCTCAACAACAAATGGGTATGGATAGGGGTCCAAAAACAGATACCCACCCCATTCCTACCCCAGTTCATTTCAGAACAAATGGGACGCAATCTGAATTGATCTCATTTTCTTTGAGTTCCATTCATTCTAAAAACAGAGGCACAGCACTACAGGCTAACTCCAGAGGACTGAAGTCACATTGAAAAATGTAGGAAGGTGACATAAAGAGGGACCATGAAAGGTTCTGACTTGCCAAAGGCTACTTGTGTACCCTCCAACATTTCGACAGATGCAAATTGATACTTGCTTGTTCCACTTTCACTGCCAACAATCACTGCCCAAGTCTCACCCAAGCACTACATACAATGTTGTATGTATGTAGGTTCAGTTACAGTCTTCCAGCTGAATTTATTTACTCTCACTCTTGTTCTATTGAATTAAAGGCCAATATAAAGTGCTTTGTTCTTTGGGCTAAAAAGATATGACAAGCCAGGGGTGTAGCTAAAGAAGTGCAAGGGGGTGCAATTGCACCGGGCAACAAGCTGTAAGGGACAATAAGCTAAGCTTGTTGAAATGGTGAAAACTATGGTATGTATGAATAATGCCATTATTGGAAAGGTGTTGTTGAATGTAGAATGGTGTTGTTGTTCAGTTGCTAAGTCGTGTCTGACTCTTCGCGACCCCATGGACCACAGCACGCCAGGCCTCCCTGTCCTCCACTAGCTTCCGGAGTTCGCCCAATTTCATGTTCATCACTTCGGTGACACTATCTAACCATCTCATCCTCTGCCGCCCCCTTCTCCTTTTGCCTTCCATCTTTCCCAGCATGAGGGTCTTGAGTCCTCTCTTCTCATGAGGTGGCCAAAGTATTTGTTCAGTATTTGTCCTTCCAGGGAGCAATCAGGCTTGACTTCCTGGAGGATTGACTGATTGGATCTCCTTGCAGTCCAGGGGACTCTCAAGAGTCTTCTCCAACACCATAATTCGAAAGCATCTATTCTTTGGCGCTCTGCCTTCCTTATGGTCCAGCTCTCACAGCCATACATGACTACTTGGAAAATCATAGCTTTGACTATGCGAACCTTTGTTGGCAGGGTGTGGCTCAGCTTTTTATTAAGTTGACACAAACCAGAGTGTAATAACTCTATCAAATGTTATGGCCAAAAAAACCAGATAAAACAAAAACACAACTGTGATGTCACTTCCTGTTGGGATGTCATTTCCAGGGCAACATTTTGCCCTCTGCACTGGGCTACACTTGCATTAGCTATGCCCCTGTGATATGCATTGCCTTTTTTTTCAGTATGTTATCACTAGTTCAACATACATCTTAGCAGCTGCACTGGGCAAGATATCACCCTGTGCCTTTATATTCATATGCATAGCATGCTCTGTCTTTCTGTCTGGATCCACATTAGAAGTTAATACTGAAAGACTCAGAGACAAGTAAGAATAAATGTGCACATTTATGCTACCAACACTATCACCCTCTTGACTGCTAACCCTCTTCTGTATACACAATGGCAAGACACACTACAGCTCCATTTGCAAATCTCACTGCTCCATCATGCCTCTTCTTCAGATGGCCAACAATAACTGCATGAGAGCCATTACAAGCATTATCCAGGCAGACATGAGTAACGCTTTCAGGGCTCAATCCTAACCTGGATTTAGGCCAGCACAGTTAGGCCAGCAAAATTTGGCTTGCACAGAGGACACTATAAAGTATGTTTGGACCACTCTCGGAGTCAGAGAGGCCAGCCCACAGACATGCGCCATGCTCCCTGACTCCGAGAGTACATATATTCTCTGACTCCATGATCCAAACATACTTTATGGTATCCCTTGTGCTGGCCACGTTTTGCTGGCCTAACTGTGCCAGCCTAAATCCAGGTTAGGATTGCTCTCTAGTAATGCTAGTTCTGAGATATTAATATATCAACATACGTTTACATGCTTTTGTGCGGGGGGGGGCGGGAAACAGGTTCATCAAGATCACAGCATACCAGAAAAGGGTTAAATACCCACTTCTGGGGTGCCACAGTCTTGCTCCTGATTGCATTGTCACTCAGGGCTGCTCATCAAGAGTTTTTGTTTGTCTTAAGGGTCAAACTACACCTGTGACATCACGTGTGATTTGGCTCGAACCTGTGAGACACTTGCAAAGGAGATAGTTGGCAATCACAGTTGGCAATGACATCATGTCACCACCCACTATTTCCAGGTGCCACAGTTTGCATGCAGCACCAAAGGCACTCCTTTTGGTGAGTGGGGCGGCACGGGGAGAGCAGCAGCGGCATTCAGCCGGTATGCTGGGCGGGACTTACCTTTGAGTGGCAGTCCGCCCATTGTGTCACGCCGCGTTCCGCCGCTTTCCCGCCCGCCCCAGCGGTAAGGTACGTCCCGCCCAGCATACCGGCTGAATGCCACCGCTGGGGGAGAGGGACCCCCAGGAATGCCCCACACTGGGACCCACTTCTCCTGGAGCCAGCCCTGGGTCAGAGGACGGTGGTAGGTAGATGCTGGGTGCAGGGAACCCCTCCTCAGTTTGTTGCTGCTTCCCAACTCAGCGCTCAATGGAGGCCTTGCAGAAACTATCAGTGGCGAACCAACCCCAGGTGATGAGCAATTGGTCGGAAGATGCACCAGACGCACGTAAAGCTACTCCTTTGCTGGAACAAAATGAGAGGCCCTGGAAGGATGGAAGCAAATAAGAGGATGATTAAAGGATGGAAGCAAATAAGAATGAAGAGAGGGGGAGTTTCTGAAAATGCCCAATCATTCTTTTAACAAGATCCTGCTATTTCTGATGAATCCCATTTCATTTTCCGCGTAGGTCAACCTGACTTCAGTGTTCAGCAATCGAAATGCCGGTAACCTATCATAAAAGCCTCATGTCAAAGCTTTTTTTAAAAAAATGAAAAAGTGAGGTGTGACATCAACCTGGATGTCTCGTCTCTTGGCAATAATAAGTCTGGATTGTGAGAGACCATTGCTTTTTGTCAGGGCACTATCCCACACCGTGACACATTTGACCAGGTAACACTCAAAACACAATGGGCAATTTTATCTTCTCTAGAGCTGGAAATACAGACCCCATGAAGGGCACAATCCTATCTGCGCCCTTGGACCGATGCTAACTGCTTGCGTCGGCCCAATGTCACTAGTGCCAACCAGCACACCCACATCTGTGCTGGTGCCATTGGGCTGATGCTAGCAGCCTCGTATGCCAGCCAAACTCAGCTGGCGCAAAAGCAATTCTGGATGGAGGGAGGGAGGGAAGGCAGGAGGAACTGGGCGGGGGTGGGCAGACTGGGAGGTGTGCCGGCCTGGGGAGGGTTCAAGGCCTTTAGGCCGCATCCAAGCCTCCATAGCCAGGCCATGTGGATGTCACTGACGTCACTGACTCAGGCATGACCCGAGACTCAGGTCCAGTGACTCAGAACAGAGTCATGACTCGAATTTGACTCATGCTTTGACTGTTGATTTGTGTGCTTACTTGTTTACTTTTTTTTTCTCCCATCGCTTCTGCCCAAAAGGTGTTGTGGGCAATCTGGACGTTGTCTCTCAGACTGCCTCCTACTCTCAGGCAGCAGTAAGTGTGGTGGGAGAGGCAGTGGTGTCCCTACAGAGGGGGTGGAGCTCTAAGTTTTGCAAGGAGCCTTACACTGTCATGTAAATCCTGCCTCATGTAAATCCTGCCTCTTCCTTGCCGCTGTAGCCAGTAAGCAATGCCAAGATGTTGCTTCTCCCCCCCCCCCCCCGTGAAGATTGGCTAAAACAGCATGGGAAAGGAGGGATTTCCACAGCAAGGTAAGGCTCCTTGCAAAACTTAGAGCTCCGCTCCCCCCTGTAGGGATGCCACTGGGGAGAGGGGAGGTGGTTCCATGAGGTGGGGATGGGAGCTTGAGCATGTTGATTCTTGTCCAAAGTGCACCATAGAAATTACCCCCCTTTCCATGATTGGCAAGAGATTCAGGCTGGACAAAAGCCATAACTAACACTATAACTAACTCATAACTCACATAACTAACTCATAACTCACACCATAACTAACTGGCCTGTGGAGTTCATTGCCACAATATTTGATGATTGCTGTTAGCTCGAATGGCTCTAAAAGGGGATTGGACAAAATTGTGGAGGACAGGACTACCAATGGCCACTAGTAGTCATGCTGACTACATGCTACCTCCAGGTTCAAGGGTGAATATTCAACCTGGGAATACCAGTTGCAGGGGAGCACTGACCAAAAAGAAGTTTGCTTTTGCCCCCTGCTCAAAGATTTTCCAGAGGCAACTAACGAGCTACTGTGGGAAACAGAATATGAGACTATACGGCATGATCCAGCAGAGCTTTTTTATGTCCTTATGGACACTGATCAGGCCTTGCCAGTTAAGGATGTGAAGAAGAACTTACAGCACAATGATGTCAGGGCAAAGGGCAAGTTGTTTGCAATGTGATGATGACAAGAGGAAGGGGAGCATGTGACAGAGCATGGACATTTTTGGTGGGCGTTCCATGTTTTGTTTTGTTTTCAGTCAACGTAGTTCTCCCCTGAGATCCATAACTTATGGGGGGTTAAATAGAGGTTTCCTCATTCAGAGCTTAGCAAGCCATTAGCAGTATCACAGTTGTACTCAGTGTTGGACTGAGCCCTTGCATAGTGTGTACTTGAGTACATGTGTCTGTTGTCGTCGTCGTCCCCCCCACACACACACTTTGTATTTCCCCAGCTCAAGCCCTTGAAAAACAACCACCGGTTCCACATCTGTTTTGGCCGGTTGCATTCATGTGGCTCATGCATTTTATTTTATTTTTAAGATGAAGGACAGGCACAGAACACAATGTGATTTTGGAAACTGGTAATATTAGGTTGTAATTTGAATCATTTGCTTACGCTACTAAACTTTCAGATAATTTTTATCACTTTTCAGAAACTGTGGCTTAGTTCTGAAGGCTAAAGTGGGAACAGAATTGCAAATGAAAATGGAGCAGCAATTATATTAAACAGACCAATGCTTATTTGTGTTTGTGCATAAGGCTTCCAGTCAGGTGTGGACTGACGTCGTTTTGTTCCCACCATCTTTTCCCCCTCAAAATTACTGTGTATGATGTAGGATCTCCCAGGATCCAGGTGTCTGATGCAGCGTTCCAAATGATGCCTCCCTTACCTGGCGATGCAGCAGAGGCGTTTCTACAGGGATGGCAAAGCTCTAAGTTTTGCAAGAAGCCTTACCCTGTCATGTAAATCCCTCCTCTCCCTTGCTGCTGCAGCCAGTAAGCAACGCCAAGATTGGCTAAAACGGTGCAGGAGAGGAGTGATTTCCACTGCAAGGTAAGGCTTCTTGCAAAACTTAGAGATTTGCCATCCCTGTAGAAACGCCACTGCGATGCAGAGCTTCATGGCCGAGTATGGATTTTTGGCGTGGATTCATTTTAAACCACATTCTGTTAAGGCAGCTCCAATGGCAAGTGGCATCTTAAAAGAGGCATTCCCCATTCTCTGTCACACAAGAGGGAATGCCTCTTTTACTATGACACCTGAAAGAGCAAAACTACGTTTTTAAAATTCCACACCCTAATGTTTCCCACCTAGGAAAATTTAGGTAAATTGAATTGGTAAATTCAACCAATTGATTTATTGACTACACTCATGATTAGTCAATGGCAGCCCAATCCAAGGCCAGCTCCAGGAAGATGGGGCCCAATGCAAGGCATTCCCACAGGGCACCCACCCTTGCTGTGCCCCCCCTACTCACCAAGAAGAGTGTTTTGGAATTTTGTGTTCAGTGATGACCCCCCCCATGATGGCACCTGGGGTGCTGTGGCCCCCACCCCATAGGTAGCTATGCACTGTTCCAGGAGGCCCATTTTGGGCCGTTAGGAGGCAGGGGGAGGTGGGAGGGCTCAACGTAAGGCTGCTTTGCTCCCCCCACTAACTTACAGCCCATAGAAATCCCAGCTGCAGCAGGTGAGGTGCTCGCTGTGCCGGTGCAGGACCCTGTTCTGCCAAAAACTCCCTGCTGGGTCTCCCCGGGGCCCCCAATGCCCACACTAGGCTGCCTAGTTTCCCCTTTAAGCAGCCTCAGAGATAGGCAAGAGGGAGGGGGTTCTCCTCTCTTCCAGCAGCCTTGCTTGGAATCACTGGCTGGCCAGCCTCCTCCAGACTGCCCTCATCACCAGCTTAGCTCAAGATACCCTAAATCTAACTTGGCACCACAAAACCCCACCACCAAACAATAGGCAGTCAGCTTGCCTAAGCCACACCTGCCTCTTCCACTCGGTGGCTCCAGGGACATGGCAGCCATATAACAATCCCCTTCCACAACCTTTCACAAACATATACCAATCCCTTTCACAACAACCTTACTTTCTTTTATCCAGTCCAACCCTCCATCAGTTAGTCAAGCCAGTAAGTGAGGCCAGCTCCACTCCTTACACCACTCTCTCTACAACCCACACCTTCTCCTTTCTTCAGGGGCTCCTTATATCCCACTGCAGGGTCCCAAGTGGCTGCAGCTGTGCAGCCCAGCCACCGCTTCTGCCTGGTTTTTTAACCCTATTATCCCTGGCTAATGTGGACAAGGGGCCATGGCTGACACCATTCCCTAACTCCTCAGGGTATCTTTCCAACACAGCCCCTCTCCAAAGTGCTGGGCCCAATGTGACAACACTGGTCACACTGGCTTAAGCCTGGCCCAATCCTAAAGTAATGTTGTGCTCAACTCAAGAGCCGAGTCCTGTGCTGGCCGGAGCAGGGGAATTTGGGTCAGGCGGTGCAGGAGATGTGAAAGGGTGGTGGGAGGGAGTTCCAGAGGTGGGAGGCGTTTCTGGGCAGGGGAGGGCGGAGCGGTAGGATTATTGGCCTGGGGCGACAGGATCCTACTCCCTCCTCCCAGGCTGGGCAGCTCTAACGGGCTTTTTGAGTAGTCCAAGAAGGCAAACTGGGTTGTTAAACAGGGCAAGGGGAAAAAATATCCCCTTGCCCCAAGGTGACCTCCAGCCTGCTCCTAAGCTGAGTAGTATACGATGCAGGCCACTACTGCCTGGCTGTACCGGCATAGGTTAGGATTGCGCCCTAAGGCTGCAAACATATGCAGACTTATTTTGGAGTAAGCGCTACTCAATTTACATAATGGGATTTACTTTTGTGTAACCTTCTAGAGGTATAGATCACAAGATCTCTTTAGCAGAAAGGGTTAGGCTGGCTCATCCCCGAGGCCAACTGAAATGACTGATTCATTGCACCATTTGCTCCCACCATCAGGCCACAGGTTGGTGGAAGGTGCTTCCCTCCTCCTGACCACTTGTCTTCATGGTTCTTCACGGATCTTCCTCAGCGGTGTCATCCGGCAACAAGCTGCCGGAACACTAGGCGGGACTTACCACCTGATTGGCTGCCCGTCCGTGATGTGTCGCCGCCTGCCCGCCTGCTGCGCGGGCACCCCTGGCTTCGGAGGGGGTGCCCGGTTGCCTGGGGGGCACGCCGGATGCCTGGGCAAGCAGCGGAGGGGCGCGCCAACCGGAGGGAGCCTGCATGGCGGGCGGGCAGGCAACGACACATCACGGACAGCCTGTCAATCAAGCGGTAAGTCCCGCCTAGTGTTCCGGCAGCTCGTTGCCGGATGACACTACTGATCTTCCTCCTCCTCCTCTGGATTGGAAAAGGGAGAGGGAAAGAGAAAGTGTGGGGTAGACATCATTGGGCCAGTCACGATGGGCCCAATCCTATCCAACTTTCCAGCACTGATGTAGCTGCAACAACGAGGTGTGCGCTACATCCTGCAGTTGGCTGGGGGGGGGAGTCACAAAGCCCTCCTCAAGGTAAGTGAATGTTTGCCTTCCTCGGGGCTGTATTGCAGCTGCAGTGGCCTTGGGAAGTTAGATAGGGTTAGGCCCAAACTCTCAGCCCACGTAGCCTCAGGGGACAATCCTAACCTGAAGTTAGCATACTTAGGGCAGCCAAGTTTGGCTGGCACAAGGGCCACAGTCAGTAGTATCATATGGCAGCGAGCTGCCGGAACACTAGGCGGGACTTACCGCTTGATTGACAGGCTGTCCGTGACGTGTCGCCGCCTGCCCGCCCGCCACACGGGCTCCCTCCGATTGGCGTGCCCCTCCGCTGCTTGCCCAGGCACCCGGTGCGCCCCCCAGGTAAGCGGGCACCCCCTCCGAAGCCAGGGGTGCCCGCGCGGTGGGCGGACAGGCGGCAACACATCACGGACGGGCAGCCAATCAGGCAGTAAGTCCCGCCTAGCGTTCCGGCAGCTCGTTGCCAGATGACACCGCTGGCCACAGTAAAGTGTGTTTGGACCACTCTCAGAGTCAGGGAGGATGGCGCAGGTCTGTGTGCTGGCCTCTCTGACTCCAAGAGTTGTCCCAACATACTTTATGGTGGCCCTTGTGCCGGCCAAACTTGGCTGGCCTAACGGTGCCGGCTGAACTCCAGGTCAGGATTGCACTCCCAGAGTAGTTGTGAGGATGAAATCAGGGGAGGCTTGAGGACCCTGCCCAAGGCTCCATTAAGGGTGAGAGCAATAAAAATATATTGAATAAAATCTTTTCAAGGGTTTATCTGATGGGTCCGGCTTGTGGTCTTTCAAAAATTTGGAATTGGAAGCCTTGTGTCCATAACATATGCCTGGGCTCAACTTCACATTTTAACTTGCGACAGAGCAGCCTCTTAGAAGCCTGTCCTTTCAACGTGTTTATCAAATAAATGCATCTTCTCCTCACTTTTATTATGACACTACACAGACAGAGGCTTTCAAGTCCCCAACATGTAGTGTTTTTCAGAGGAAAGCTATGGAACAACATGATCTTAAAATTTATATTAGGACTTAAATCAGGTGCAATTCCCCTGTATTATAAATAACTGCAGCTTGTAACTTTTTTCCCCCTAGCAATAAAATGTACTCTGCTTCTTAAAGCTAAACTATGACCTCTCCCTGAAGATTTAATTAGTGTCTTGAGAGTAGCCCTTTATGCCTTCCTTCCGTTCTCAGGCAGGAATAACAACAACAAACATTTCAAAATGGCCTGTGACGGCCATACTACTTTCTTGGCCTTTATTGGACTAATACACAGATTAAAGTCTTCTGCAAAACTCTAGACCTCAGCAGGCCCAGGTCTCGAAAACAAAAACTTACTTTCTGCCCAATTAAATCCTATCCCCCTCTTCCACTCAGGGCTGGCTGTAGCAGCGGCAGGGCCCAATGTGGGGCATTCCTGCGGGGCCCCCAACCCTCCCTGCAGGCCCTCCCACTCACCAAGAAGAGCTCTGTTCGTGCCACATGCAAGCATGGCATGTGGACGTAGTTGGTGGTGATATCATAACATCACTGCCAACTGCTTCCAGGTGGCCCATTTTGGGCTGCTCAGAGGCAGATGGAAGAGACCAAGGACAAGCTGCTTTGCTCACCCCACTGACTTATAGCCCATAGGGATCCCAGCTGCAGCCACAGGCAATATGCTCACCCTACTAGTGCGGGTCCCCCTGAAGCGCGGGGCCCGATGTGACAACATTGGTCACATTGGCTTAAAGCCAGCCCTGCTTCCACTCCTTAGTTTCAGGCTTCAGGCAGGAGGTGAAATGCAAGGGCATAGCTAAAGAAGTGCAGGGGGGTGCAATTGCACCAGGCAATGAGCTTTAGGGGGCAACAAGCTGATTCACCTAATTCACCAGTAGCCAAAATGGTGAACAACTTGGTATGTACGAATAATACCATCATTTTATTTACCATTCAATGTGGAATTTAATGCAGAATGCAATGAAACAAACCAGAGTGTAATATCTTTAGTCTATCAAATGTTATGACCAAAAAAACCACACATACCTGAAAATGAAAGTACAACCATCATGTAAAGATCACTGGCTTAGGTAATCAATCAATCAATCACTAGTATTTATATACCGCTTTTCAACACAAAGTTCACAAAGCGGTTTACAGGCAAATAATAACATTAAAGTTAAGTGGCTCCCTGTCCCAAAAGGGCTCACAATCTAAAAAAATTGTGAAAAAATTGTGAAACTCTAAAAAAAGGTAACTTATAAAGTGGGGAAAAAGAAAGGGACAAGCCATTCACAACACCCTAATCTCCTTGGAAATACAGTAGTATGAAAAATATGAATGAATGATGTCATATGTTAAAAGTTGGGGTATGTTAAAAGTTTTTGGGCCCTGGGTGCCAAATGACCTACCTACACCACTGTTGGGGGGTGACTGTGGGCTTGGGGGCAGCAGGATGGGGCATGCTACTAGAGGGATGATGTGGGTTCCACCCATTTTTCACCCCTTTAAAAGCCCAGGTGTGCTGTCACTTCTGGAAGTGCCCTCATTGTGACGCCAGAGCCTGCTGCTTTCCTGAGAATGCAGCAATAAGTTGGGTTATTTCTTAGCCATTTTCCAATAGCAAAGTGAATCAGAAAGAAAAAGGTATTGTTTACAACCTTGGCACAAGCAAAACAACCACACAGCCCTTCCCCTTTCCTGCACCCCATATTTTCAATACAGCTGATCTAGGTGTTTCACGATCCACCTGAAATTGGCTCATGACCCACTGGTGGGTCCTGATCCACCACAATGTACCTTCCATGTGGTACAGTCCTCTCTGCTAGCACCTGAGAATGCTACACCTAATTCTGCTGCTTAAAATGGCTAACATTCCAGATTGTGTCTGGATAGAATAGAAAGGAAGAGCAGTTGGCATTTGCTTTGCCGCTCCTTCCAATAAGTATAGGCATGTAATATACTGGGTTCCTTGCAGGTTCAACTCAGATAAGGCAGGTGTAGTTTAACCATTTTATTGTAACAGCAACAGATAAGAAACTGAACACAGGCAACAGGCCTAACTAACTGCAGGATTCATCTAGCTCCTATCTTGTGACTGGAGGGGTGATTAACTCCACCTTTCCAGCCCTCTTGCTGTGCTTAACCCCTGACTATCCTCCTGCATACATAACAAGGCGCACCTCCTTCTCTGCACAGACAAATGCTGTAGCTGGGGAGAGATCCTTCTCCAGATTAGCAGTGCAGAGTGCCTGCCATCCCTAATCATAGCATGCATCTTGCTCTGGGGATGCTCTTTGTCTCTACCAATAAATGCTGTACTTGGAGCATGATGTCAGGCTGGCTTCCCAGCAATTTTGTGCGGCAGTCCCCATGCTTGCCATTCCCCATCAAGAGAGCATGTCGGAAAAGGCCCTTTCCTTGCAGTAAGCAGGTTTGCATACAAAGCTGCTTTATATGCCATAAAGCTACTGGTCTACTGGCTCAGTAGTAGTAGTAGTAGTAGTAGTAGTAGTAGTAGTAGTAGTAGTAGTAGTAGTAGTAGTAGTA
>JAJKFI010000017.1:14752652-14774050 GCA_029204185.1 Lerista edwardsae | reverse complement strand
TAGTAGTAGTAGTAGTAGTAGTAGTAGTAGTAGTAGTAGTAGTAGTACATGTATTTATATACCACCTTTCTTAAGATCACTAGATTTTTCTAATGACTGTAACTCAAGGCGGTTTACATAGGCAGACTTTTATTCACAAACCCAAAGGTTTTTACAATTTACAGAAATGTTCTATCTTTCAAGAACAACACTCATACAGATGGATCTTTCTGGATTTAGCCTTCTTTCTTAGCCACCCTTCTGTCTTCTGCTGGCTGATAAGAGGCTTCCCTGCTCCCACCAGAGATGCAGCTGACTTCAGCACATTCCTCCTCCCACGAGGCAGCTGGAACTCAGCCGCAGTTTGCAAGGTCTGCCGCTCACAGAGCCTTCCGGTAGTCTCGAGCTCACGACCTTCAGATCTTCAGCTGTTATCTTTACTTCGGGCAATGGAGGCATTAACCCTCTCGGCTAAATCTTCTGTAGTACTGGTTCTGACTGGTGCTGGCTCTCCAGAGTATCAGAGCGGAAGCCTAAACTGGCGTTGCGCTGGCGCAGTGCTCTTTGTGCTGGACCAGTGTTTGTCACAAATGCGTCATCTGCAGAATCGGTTGCTGGGCTGGCGCAAGCAGCAGCGCTGATGGATAGGCGCCACCGCGCCCGTCAGCTGCACCAGTTGAGCGCCGGAGTCACTCTGCCAGAGCAGGACTGCACCGAGGGTGTGCCAGAAGCATGCCAGAGGCGTAATGGGGCGACACTGTGGGGGGGGGAACAGGGGTGGAAATGGGACATGGCCATTGGGCCATATCCTAACCCCTGTCCCTAGGCTGGGCAGCCCCAATTTGGACGGCTCCTGGCCACATGGACCTCTGCCTGCTATTTTGCAGGCACAGATCCGAGCAGCCCCATAGGGCTGGCTGGGGCTTACCTCGGGCCAAGGGGAAAAAAATCCCCTTGCCCCACACTGAGCTGCTGCTGCCTCCTTAGGATGCAGTCCAGCTGCACCGGCCTGGCTATTCCAGCACAGGCTAGGATTGGGCTGCCCAAGAGGGGCTCTATCTGCAAATCAATCAATCAACCAACAGGTACTTATATACCGCTTTTCAACACTACGTTCACAAAGCAGTTTACAGGCAAATAGTAATAATAACAAAATTAAATGGCTCTCTGTCCCAAAGGGCTCACAATCTAAAAAAAAGGCAGACCACCGCAGCAGCCACTAGAAAGACTGCGCAGGGGTGAAGAGGGACAATTGCTCTCCCCCTGCTAAGTATAAGAGAAACACCACTAAGTGCCTCTTGCCCAGTTAGCAGGGGCAAATGCCAAGGATTGAGCCTGGGGCCTTTGAGTGCAAAGTCTCTGCACTGCCACTTCACCCCCAAGTGTGGGTGTCCGGTGTAGCCCTGAAGCAATGAGTTTCAACAGAGCCAGCAGGAAGTGGAGTTAGAAAAACATACGTGTCAATGCACTTGGGCTGATCTGCGCTCCTCGCGGAGGCAAGGTCAGCCAATGATGCAGGGAGGATTAACTCTCTCAAGGCCCAGGCAGACCAACGCTGGGCTCTTCGTCACCCAAGCAGATTGTTTTGAACTGAAATGCTAGCGTGGCTCACATGATAAGGATAAAGGTGCTGGCGAGAAGGGGTGCTGGAACACAGCAATGTGTGCTTCAAAGTATAAATATTTAAGTCACAGTTTAAGAATTGCTTCCTCCAACGGGAACCTTCTTGGAGTCCCATGTCCTTGCCCCCCCCCGCCGCAATCACCATCAATAGCTGACATAAAGTGAGTGGAGACCAGAGAAAGATAATTTTAGTTATGGGATCACTGAAATTCCTTCCTCTTGCCTGGGCCTTTTCTTCCTTTTTCTTTCCTTTCACTCATTCATTCACTAGAAGAGTTCTATACCGCCTTTCTCCAGGCTACAACTGAAAACCCCCACCTTTTAGAGCGCAATCCTGACTTGGAGTTAGGCCGGCATAGTTAGGCCCACAAATCTTGGCAAGCAAAAGGGACACCGTAAAGTACGTTTGGACCACTCTCCAAGTCAGAGAGGCCAGCACACAGACATGTGCCATCCTCCCCGGCTAGACTTACCATAATTTTTAGAGTTGAAACTGGGACCAATTGGAATATCACCAGGCACAGTGCGCGTGCGTGACCCCTATTGGGGGAATCTGCACCCCTGTCAGGCAATTTGGAGCTAATTTGTTGGGTATATGTTTGCCCCCAGACCCCCCCCCCCCGTGTCTGTCTGTCTGTCGCATGCATGCACACAGTCACAACAAAAACTTGCCACCACCCCTGAGAATCACTCAAAGCCTGAAAAACTGCAATGGAAGATATTTGAGAAGAGCAAGCCTACCCTTCCCAGCAGCTAGGGAGAATGAAAAAAATTCACTTGGTGGAAAATGGCAGGCTGCAGAGAAAAGGGGAGATGGCCCACCAAAGCGGCAGTCCTATCCACAGTAGAGTAAGTTCCATTGACTATAATGGGACTTACTTCAGAGTAGACATGCATCAAATTGGGCCCCAGGTGAATTTATTTAGCAGGCAGTCTACAGAGAGAAAGCGGGGAGAGAAGGGGAAGGCAACCCACCAAGTGAATAAGAAGGGGTTGTGATTTGGGTATGTGGCACATTTGGGAAGGGGGCCATGTCTCTCAGGGTTTGCTGGAAGTTTCTCACCGCAGTCTCTCCCATCTCCCTACTTGTTGTCAGGTGTAAAGCAGGTGCCAAGCCTGAAGTGTCAGCAGGCAACAAGCAGGTAAAGAGGCCAGAGGCAGCTGTGTTCCAGGTGTGAAAATGGCTGGAGGTACCCCCAGCACTAAGGTGTGGCACCCACCAGCTCACCTCTTGCCACTCAGGAAGGAGATGTTTGAATTCTGCACCAAACAAGAGCTGGCCTGCCTGGGTAATGCCAAGGTCCATGTTGTGGCACTTCCTTTTCCCCACCCCTGAGCCCCACTCAGGCCTGCTGGGGGGGAGAGACCATAGAGGGAACCTAGAGAGAGAGAGCACTACCCTGGTGGGAGGGGAAGCTGAAATAAATTATCTTAAGATGAGGCCACTGGTCCTGTGTGCACTTACCCAGGAGGGATTCTGATGGGGCTGAATGGGATTCTAATACTTGTGGATAAGAGCAGTGATGTCATGCAGGGGGTACGCGGGGGTACGCGAGTACCGGTTTCTAGGATTATGGCTGGCCCCGCTCACTCGCCCGCCCACTCGTCAACCCCGCCCCCTGCAACATTTGAATTTCCTGCATGTTTGAGTTGCCTGCACGTTCTCAGAGCCAGGCAGGCAGCGAACGGAGCCTTGCCTTGCCACTGAAAAATGAGCTGCTCTGGGGTTTTGGAACTGTTGGGTCACTTTAACATGATGCCAGGCCTCCTTAACGTGTTCTGGGGGTGCTGTGGAATACTGTTGCAACTGTTGGGTCAGTTTAAAATTGTCTGAGGCCTCAAAAAGGGCTTTTTTCATGTCACTTCTTGCCACGACGTCACTTCTGGCTTATGATGTCACTTCTGGTGGGTGGGTCCCGACACGTGCCAATCAAAAGTGAGTACCTGTTCTTAAATCATTTAGATGACACCACTGGATAAGAGCTCATAACATGGCACTGGGAGGCTGCAGTGCCTTGCCTCCCTGGCATGCCACACGGAACACAAACATAGGCACCCATGCACATGCACCTTTGAATGCACCTGCACCCCAATCCTCCCCTGTGGTTTCTTCCTCCTCTCACTGGCACTCACACTCATCTAACAAAGTGCTTTTCCTCATTGCCCTTTTGGTGCCTCTCTTTAAACCAAGGGTGGCCAACCCACAACACACGCACACTATGTGCTACTTTTGATATTAGAAAACCTTGAAGGTGCCACTCCACCATAATCTTAGTGTCCCCTCCCATGGTTGTCAGAAATGATATAAAATTAGGCAGTTGCAAATTATTTCTGCACACTACACCTTAAACAAACTATTTGAATAAAAAAAGAGAAACATACTTCTAATGTAAATAACTATCACTGTTTCTTAAACTCACAAAAATTACAAGTAAAACAACCATGATTCTGAAGGAATCTCTCAACTTCACACAGCCAGCCACACTTTGCTCTCTCCCACCACCACCCCATTGCTGAAGCTGAGGAAGTGCATGCAGGGGGAGGGAAACTGCTAAATCAGAGAGACCCCCGAAGAGGGCTATCTGGGCCCCAGGGAGGTAAACACCACCCCAGCAGAACTTCAGCCTGTAAAAGTCAGGCAGGCCCAGAAGCAAGTTAGGTGAAGCCCTGACCCACCTTACAAAGGGCCTCAATCAGTCAGTGAAGAGCAGGATGGGGCTGCCTCACCTTAGTCCCTACTCTCATGGGTTTTGTCAGAAGTCTGCCAATAGCCCAAGCCCCACCGACCCTCATTATAGGCCACTGGGGTTTTTAAAGGCTGTGGCTCTGCCCCTCCCTGGCTGGAGCTACTGTGTCAGCTGTGGCTTGTTCCCCACTCTGCTTGTTCCCCACTGCCTGCCTCTGAGTACTCCCTCTCCCTGCTGGGGCTGGGGCTGCTGTCCTGCCACTCAGGGTGCTGCTCTTTGCCTGCTGGAGTGAGAGTCTCTCCTCTGAGGCCCTGAAGCTTGCCTTGGGCCACCTGGCCCTGGCATGGGATGCAGCTGGGGAGGTTGAACATACCCATCACTGTCTGTAGTGTCCGATGGACGTTCTCTCCATGACTATGTCCCATCCCCCTTTAAAGGCACCTTGGCTTCCCCTCCCTACTTGTACATATTCTCACCCTTCCGCAGTCCCCTGGCTCCTGGACGCAGAGAGAGCGAGGGCAAAATACTCAGCGGGGTGTGGGGGGGGGCTGCTGCTGAGGCGGCTTTAATTTTTGGATCTGAAAAAGATCAGCTGAATGTGAGACGCTGGCAGTCTCACCCCCCAGTCTCACCAGCATCCATTCCTGATTCCATTCCTGAGATTAATGAATGCCTCCCCTCTCCTCATTCACACACATTCCACATTTTGGAGCTGAAAGTAGCCCACTTGAATGAGCCCACACGCTTTAGTGCCCCTCCCACCTCTGCTTGGCAGTCTTTGGCTGGCCACCTCACTTGGTCTCTTTGCTTCCACAAAGCAAAGCAGCATTGCTTTAGTGTCCCTCCCACCTCTGCTTGGCAGTCCTCAGTATGTCTTCCTGATGAGGAAGTACACTTCCAACAAAAATGCACTTCCACTTTAAATGGGGTCCAGGGCAAACCGGGATAGACTTCAAACTGGGCGGGATACTGGGACAGCCTCCCTAAACCAGAATAATCCCAGTCAAAATGGGACATCTGGTAAACCCATCCCTGACTCCGAGGGGGGTCCAAATGTGCTTTACGGTGGCCCTTGTGCTGGCCAAACTTGGCTGGCCTAATTGCCGGCCTAATTCCAGGATAGGATTGCACCCTTAGCTGCAGTGTCAGAGGGTTTATAAAGGGTGCCACAAAGCAGTGTGGGAGCAGTGGGCACTGGTTGCTGGGGAGTGAGTAAAGGGAACACTCTGCCTGCCTGGGCATCTCGAGGGCTGGCGGGGGCAAAATAGCCCCAGCCATCCATGAAGGTGCCAGTGCGTTTCCTTCGTTCCTCAAGTCAGGGAGCGAGGAGAATGCACTATCTTGGGGGGGGGGGGAGTGACTGCTGCAGAAGAAAATTATTTCCTGCACTTCAAAACATACCATTACACATCCCTGTGTCAATATCATGTGGGGAGGCTCATCTGGATCAGAACCCTGACAACGCCCCCCAACTATGCCCATGGTCCCAATCCGGACAGGATTTTCATGCATGTGATTTGCATACAAAAAAACCCCATAAACACCAGAACCCATGATATAATTAAAGTCACATCTGGTTTGGTCCTTTGATTTGTTTTTCTGTTGGAATTTTATTGCTCCATTTTATTGCCAATTTGTTTTATGGTTAGCTGCATTTTTATTGGTTTTGCCTTTTGTAAGCTGCTCCAACAGCTTTGGCTGAAGAGTGTTGAATAAGTATCCTCGATAAACAAACAGCAAGGATTGTAGGTAGGAGGGATTTGCCAAGTGGCAGAAATCGGTTCTATGGCGTAGGCCAAGTGGAGAGATTCCCAGGAGGCCAAGTGGAGAGATTAACACAATCACTTTGTCTCCTGGGAACTCTCAGAGCCATTGCTGGAGAAGTGTCTCCACAATGAAGCAGTGACATGACTTCTAGGAGCACAATCCTAACCTGGAGTTAGGCCGGTACAGTTAGGCCAGCAAAGTTTGGCCGGCACAAGGGCCACATTTGGACCACTCTCGGAGTCAGGAAGGATGGCGCACATCTGTGTGCTGGCCTCTCTGACTGTTGGAGTGGTCCAAACATACTTTATGGATGTTACCTGCTCTTTTCTGGATCAGTTGAAAAAGTACAAAAAAACGTCAAACCCTGGGCTGCAGTGCTGGGAGAGAGAAAAATTCTGTGGAAGAATTTTAGTGTACACACTGAAAAGAGATTTGGGGTGCAGTCCTAAACTGAGTTAGGCCAGCATAAACTAAGCCAGTAAAGTTTGGCCAGCACAAGGGCCACTGTAAAGTACGTTTGGACCACTCTCGGAGTCAGAGAGGCCAGCACACAGATGTGTGCCATCCTCCCTGACTCCAAGAGTAGTCCAAATACGCGTTATAGTGGCCCTTGTGCTGGCCAAACTTTGCTGTCTTAGTTTATGCCAGCCTAACTCCAGTTTAGGATTGCACTCGGAAACAGTTTAATTCCAACTGCTTATTTATGTTTGTTTTTTTTTCCCCTGAGCCAGCTCTTGAAATCCATTGGGAAGGCCAGTGAACTTAACTAGAAGGAAAGGCTCCCAGCTTAATAAAACAATATTTGTATTTTCTTCCCCTCCTCACAAACATTTCATTCAAGTACTTGTTTTGGCTTTAGGTTTTTCAAGGCAACCCAGATAGCAATAAGTTATCTCTTCGTATGTTGCATCTCTGCACCTGTGATTTCACTGCAGTGCAGGATGCCTCTTGGCCAGACCTCAACTTGGTCTCTCCCCAGTTCCCTGTCTTAGCATATTGAGTCTTAGGGCTAAAATGGATGGGAGGTGCATAGGTTTGCTCTGCCTTGCCTTTGGTTTAACTTGGAGCAGTGGTTCCCAAACTGTGGGTCTGGACTCACCAGTGAGTCAAGAGCCAATTTCAGGTGGGTCACAAAGCACCTAGAACAAACATATTGAAAATGTTGGAAGATGGGATGCTGGAAAGGGGGAGGGCTGTGTGATGGTTTTGCTTGTGTCAAGGTTGTAAATAGGCCTTTTTCTTTTCTGGTTCACTTTGCTTTGGAAAATGGCTGAGAAATAACCCAATTTCCTGCTTTTCTGCTTTCTCAGGAAAGCAGCAGGCTCTGGCGTTCACAATGAAGGCACTTCCGGGCCATGATATCACTTCCAGTGGGTCCCAGATAGATTGGCATTCTAAAAGTGTGTCCCGGTACTAAAACCACTGACTTGGAGAATTTATAAAACTGATTTGGGTATTTAATTGGTGCCTGTGGAATTTGTGGTCCATTTTGGTTCAAAATGGAGGTTTTCTTTTTGCACGTGACTGATGCAAGCCAGCCCACAGGGATATCCCTCAAATGACAGTGCACAAAGGAATCTGGATGAGGAGACTGGCAACCTATGGGACAAACCTACTTCCGTGTAAATTCATCCTTCTGTGACTTTGTAGCAACACAAAATGCTCCCAAAGCTTGGGGCAGACTCAGAGTGCAATCCGAACCTGGAGTTAGGCCGGCACAGTTAGGCCAGCAAAATTTGGCCGCACAAGGGACACCGTAAAGTATGTTTGGACCACTCTTGGAGTCAGAGAGGCCAGCACACAGACATGCTATCCTCCCTGACTATGAGAGTGGTCCAAATCAGTGATGTCATGCAGGGGGTATGCGAGTACCGGTTTCTAGGATTACAGCTGGCCCCACCCATTTGCCCGCCCACTCGTCGACTCCGCCCTCTGCAACGTTTGCCTGCATGTTCTCAGAGCCAGGCAGGCAGGCAGGCAGCAAGCAGAGCCTTTCCTTTCCTTGCCACCTGGAGTTAGGCCAGCAAAGTTTGGCTGGGACAGGGGACACCGTAAAGTATGTTTGGACCACTCTTGGAGTCAGAGAGGCCAGCACATAGGCATGCGCCATCCTCCTGATTCTGAGAGCGACTAAATGCGCTTTACGGTGTCCCTTGTGCCAGCCACACTTTGCCTAACTCCAGGCTAGGATTGTGCTCCCAGTGATGAAATGCCTGTTTAAAACTCATGTCATTGTAACCCTGTGTAAACAAGACTCCTGTTTATTCCATCTCCTGATTAGCCCTCAAAGCCTGGATGCGCCCCAACCCATTTGGATGAGTGAGAATGTCATCTTTCTGAATCTTTGATGCTTCAGCTGTGTCACATCTTAGCAGCAAAACAGCAGAATGGGAATTATTCATTCATACATCTCCGAAGTCAATTCTAAAACAACAAAACAAAAAACACTTCTGCCTAGCATTTTGGTTCTGATTTGTTCTTCTGCAACTGTGAACTCTGCATGTTGGGCTTGAATCCTTTTTGCCTTGCAGAATCCAAGGCTATTCTAGAACTTTTGAACTGGATCATTGTTCTTTGACAGCTGGTAGACCTTGAATTAAAACACACAGAGATGCCAGCACTGGTGAAATGGCTGTGACATTATCCTTCCTGACCTTTTTCGTAATGATCCCATATTGTACTGTGATGTGATAGGACATGTCCATCAAATGTGTGTGGAACTCAGACCAGAAAATTGACCTATGTTGTATGGATGTGTGGGAATACTGGTGGTTGATCATCTCTGTATTCCCTCTGCCTGTTTACTATGGCAGTCCTGACTCCTGGCCTTTTTCTTAGGGTGCTAGCCAGTGGTGCAATTCAAATGAATTAACAACCGGTTCTAAGACATAAGAAGAGCCCAGCTGGATCAGGCCAAAGGCCCATCCAGCTTCCTGTATCTCACAGTGGCCCACCAGGTGCCTCACCAGGTGCCTCTATGATGTCATAGCCGGAGCCAAAAAAACCCCAAAGCCAGCCAAGGTAAGCGAGTGGGCGGGGCCCGGCCATTTAACAACCGGTTCTATAGAACCTGGGCGAACCCCCTGAATTTCTTGTTGTTTTTTAACAACAGCTTGTTGTTTTATAAATGTTTAAATTGTATTTTAATATTGTTTTTAAATTGTTTTTTAATGTTAAATTCTGTTTTTATTGTTTCTTTTGTTGTAATGCCGCCTTGGGTGTCTTCGGGCAGAAAGGCGGGATATAAATCCAATAAATATAAGAACATAAGAACATAAGAAGAGCCCTGCTGGATCAGGCCAAAGGCCCATCTAGTCCAGCCTCCTGTATCTCACAGCGGCCCCACCAGGTGCCCCAGGGAGGCATGAGACAACAAGATGCTTACATCCTGTTGCCACTCCCTTGCACCCGGTACCAGTAGCCCACCACCTTTGTAAGGAGGTTGCACAATCCATCATTGCCTATAGCCCATGATGGACCTTTCCTCCAGAAATCCGTCCAATCCCCTCTTAAAGGCATCAAGACCAGATGCCATCACCACCTCCTGTGGCAAAGAGTTCCACAGATTAACTACCCGCTGAATATAATAATAATAATAATAATAATAATAATAATAATAATAATAATAATTTCAGTACTGGTGCTAGCCTAACCTGGCATTGCGCTGGTGTAGAGCTCTTGTACCGAATCAGTGCTGTTGCCATTGTGCCGTAAGGCACGTCTGCGCAGTGGATTCAGTTGCTGGGCCAGCACAAGCAGCAACTTCAGCTCACAGGCACTGCCACACCCATCAAGAGTGCCGGTCAAGCACCAGCTTAGCCAGAGGTGAGCGGGAGGGTTAACAGGGCAGCACCGTGGGCGGAGGCAGGGCGGGAGACAGGAGATGGCCATTGGGCTGTATCCAAACCGCTGTCCCTGGGCTGGGCTCTGATTTGGGCTGCTCCTGGCTGTGTGGACTTGCGCCTGCTATTTTGCTGGCGCAGATTCGAGCAGCCCCATAGGGCTGGCTGGAGCTTACCCCAGGGCAAGGGGACTTTCATTCCCTTGCCCTGTGCTGAGCTGCTGCCGCCTCCCAACATCGTTAGGATGCAGTCCAGGTGAGCCAGCCTGCCTAATCCAGCGCAGGTTAGGAATGTGCCCTTATTGGCTGATTGGCATGAAAATTGATCAGAGGAGACTGGGGAATGTGAGTAATGGCCTCTAATGTCACAGATGGCTCATCAAAGTGGAGAGGGAGAAACAGCAGAGGCGGATCTACAGGGAGAGCAAAGCTCTAAGTGTTGCAAGAAGCCTTACCCTGCCATGTAAATCCCTCCTCTCCCTTGCTGCTGTAGCCAGTAAGCAATGCCAAGATGTTGCTGTTCCCTGTGAGGATTTGCTAAAACGTTGCAGGAGAGGAGTGATTTCCATTGCAAGGTAAGGCTTCTTGCAAAACTTAGAGCTTTGCCCTCCCTTAGATCTGCCTCTGGGAAACAGTGACATCCCTAGAGCTATTCCTAGGAGGAAGGGGTATTATTCCTAGGAGGAAGGGGTGAAAATTATTCACCTGGAAGATCATAGGTTCCCCCAACACACAGCCTATTAAGTTCCCATCCCTCTCCTCCAGGCCCCAGTACAGTGACTCAACAAGAGGCTGATGGTCTGATCTGAAGAGTTTATGATTATTTACTTTCATGTTAGCCCAGCCCTCCTTGCCTTTAAGCCACTGGATTTCAAGCTGACTCGAAAACGATGCTACTTATGCACATCTTGGCCACGTAGATGCGTTCACATTTTTCCTCTGTGGCTGCTGTGTGAAGTGGAAACTGTTACATCAAACTCTAGGTGGCAGATGACATCTAACCAAAAACCAAAGGTAATTTGAGAATCAACCCAAGGTTTACCGCCTTGAGTGTAATTCAGGGTCTGATGGCCATGACTCGGTGGCCAATGAATACATTCCGGGGCATATTCTACACAAATGGAAATGTGTAGCCTCGAGGAGCCAATAGGCCATGAGAAGAAAAAGCTAATTTGTTTGGCCAGCTGTTACTTTGCCTGGCATGCTGCTCTGTCTAAGGCTCTGTGCCAGCCGGTGTCTGGCTTTTTAGTTACTAGCTTGAGAAAACAGACTTAATGACTCTGTGTTGCAAGGGAAACATCAAATAATGTAAACTAGTAAATAGCAGTCTCTACGTGATACGATCTTTGGTGTCTGATTTGCGCCAAGTCCAGCTTGCAGGCAGTTCCACAGGCAGTTTACTAATGACCTACCTATTCAGTGAGTTCTCATCCGTTTGTTCAGTAGTTCTCAAACCTTTTAGACCGGGACCCACTTTTTAGAATGGCACTCGTGTTGGGACCCACCCAGTGGTGTCATCTAAATGATTTAAGAACAGGTACTCACTTTTGATTGGCACGTGTCGGGACCCGCCCACCGGAAGTGACGTCATAGGCCAGAAGTGATGTCGTGGCAGGAAGTGACATGAAAAAAGCCCTTTTTGAGGCCTCAGATGATTTTAAACTGACCCAACAGTTGCAACAGTATTCCACAGCACCCCCAGAACATGTGAAGGAGGCCTGGCATCATGTGAAAACCCCAGAGCAACTCATTTTTCAGTGGCAAGGAAAGGAAAGGCTCCGCTTGCTGCCTGCCTGCCTGCTTGGCTCTGAGAACATGCAGGCAACTCAAACATGCAGGAAATTCAAACGTTGCAGAGGGCGGAGTCGACGAGTGGGCGGGCGAATGGGCGGGGCCAGCCATAATCCTAGAAACCGGTACTCGCGTACCCCTGCGTACCCCCTGCATGACATCACTGGACCCACCGGAACTGATGTCATTCACCTGGAAGTGATGTCATAGCCGGAAGTGCCATCATAAACCAGAATGTGCTTCCACTGTGACGTAATCAAATGACACTCCTAGAATGCAAACTGGCATTCTTGGGCTGCGGCAAATGCACAGCCATGAAACATATTTGACAGAAAGCAAAATTAGGACAAAGTGTCATGTAAAAGCACTGAATTAAAAACAAAATTTTGAAAAAACCCTCACTTGAAAATTCAAACTGTTAACGCTCACAAAAGGAATATCGCAAGAGTCAGGTCTGCAGTTTCCAAGATGGCTGCTCCTGGCTGCGACCCACCTGACATCAGTTCATGACTCGCCAAGTGGGTCCCTGCCTACAGTTTGAATAACACTGCAATAATTCATAAACCGCTCATTCAATCTTCTGTGATTTGTTCCATTTCCATCTGTAAACTACAGATGGAACCCAAAGTTCTGTTCCTCTTGAAGAATCGCCTTCCTTTGAAGGAAGGGAAACTTTGGGTAGAAATCAGTGTTCTGTCAGGTTCCTGGGAGTCCTCAAAGAGAAGATCAATAACTGTGGACAAGCTTCCCCAAAAAAATTCCTAATCACTACTGACTGGCCTCAGCAGCACAGCTGCAAGGGGGAGGTAGGTGTTCTGCTCTGGAACTTAGTTCACATGAAGCAGAAGCCCTACAGGCCTGGCCATGAATCTAGACTACACATATATGTGCAAGACCAGAATGTGATAAGGTGGTGAAAACCTTGAGGTGGTGGAATAGACAAGAAAGTCAGACTTTAGGTTAAAAAAAACACCTGAATGCACCCCCTAAAGCTTCCTGCAAATAAAATAGAAAACTAGCAATGAAGGGAGTGCGCCTGTGCTAAATTCTGGGCTAAATTACTAAACATTCCTTGAATGTGCTTGCATTCTATTTGCAGGGATTTTTATTTATTTATTTTTTACACGTGGAATCATACAAACAGGAAATTCTCCCTTGCAATGTGAAGTGGTACAGTCAGTGATGTCATTCAGGGGGACCAGACCAGAATGGGCGTTCTGGATCCTAACGGGCTCCGTGGCTGGTTCCAGGTTCCCGACAAGTGCCAATCAAAAGTGAGTTCCTGTTCCTAAATCATGTGAATGACACCACTGGGTACAGTCCATTCTTCTACCACAGGATACTAGCAGCTCATTCTGTCAAACATGCAGATGTGTTCAAAGTGTGCACTACCCCCCCCCCAAAAGATTATCTGCAATACATGAAGGTTCGGTTTCAGATGCAGATATGATAGAGCAGTGGTTCCCAAACTGGGTCATCAGCCAATTTCAGGTGGGTCGCAAAGCACCTAGAGCAGCCATATTGAAAATATGAGAAGATGGGATGCTGGAAAGAGGGAGGGTTGTGTTGTTGTTTTGCTTGTGTCAAGGTTGTCAATAGGCTTTTTTTTCCATTCTGATTCACTTTGCTATTGGAAAAGGGCTGAGAAATAACACAATGTATTGCTGCATTCTCCGGAAAGCAGCAGGCTCTGGCATCACCATTACAGCACTTCCAGCCATGACATCACTTCTGGTGGGCCCTGGACAGATTGCCATTCCAAAAAGTGGGTCCCAGTACTAAAAAGTTTGAGAACCACTGTGATAGAGAGTGCTTCAGCAGACAAGGTTTTGTGGAACCAAGCCAGTTTGCACACAACTTTTGAGTACAACAGTGAGATTCGGTAATCAGTTCTGCAATCATCAACAACAACAAAACCTACTGTTTTAACAATTGCAGTGCATTGATCTGGCCCACACTGATTGCACAGAAACTTGCTCTTGTTTCTGGTTTTACAAAAAATCTCCTAAGTGTAAAATAGCCATGCAGACTCAGTGCAAACGGCGAAGGGACAATGTGACATATTCCAACCGAAAGGAGGCCAAACAAGTGTCAATATTGGAGGCATATCAAGATGGGCAGAGATAAAAACACACAAGAGTGTGCTGACCCTCTCTTGATTAGATAGCCTTCCTGGAAGTTTTTACCTTCGGAAGAGGCTTGGTCTATTTCTGAGAACGGTGAGACTCTCGGCAGCACAGCAAAGGCTGCACGTTGCTGAATGCGAGCTGCACGCAAGGCAGTCTGTTGGAGTGTGCAACCCAGGGTGCAGTCGGGAAAGTCTTCATCTAACAGAGGGGGGAAGTGCTTAAAAATGGCTGTGCAAACGAGAAAGAAATCGCTCCACGGAAAAGATGAACAGCTTGATCTTGTATAACTCCAAGCGCGATCCTTACTTGGAATTAGGCTGGCACAGTTAGGCCAGCAAAGTTTGGCTGGCACAAAGGACCACTCCTTTGTGTTTGGACCACTCTCAGAGTCAGTGGCCAGTTTGCCATCCTCCCTGACTCCGAGAGTGGTCCAAACATGCTTGACAATGTCCCTTGTGTTGGCCAAACCTTGCCGGCCTAATTGTGTCGGCTTACCGCCAGGTTAGGATTGTGCTCTCCCTATGGACCACGCAGCAGCTCTAGTGAGGCTTCTGCTGCATCCCATGGGGGAGTTTGGGCTGCTGGAGTTCTGGGCAATTGGACACTTGCAAAGGGCAAAGCCCAGCAGCCGCTATGGATCAACTTGGACCTGCACCAGCTCCATTGCTTGCACAAGTCCACATTGACTTGGGAAGGTGGATCAGGTCTGGAAAGAGGGTCAGGATTTGGTTTGCGCCTTCCCTCCCTAGCCTCCTCCTGCCACGCCACCCCCTGCATGGGCTTACTGCTCTGGCGGGTCTCCAGCTATCCACTGGTGCATGCAGGAAGTGTCTGGCCTTCTCACTGGCTCTCCAGCAGCATGTACTGCCATAGTGCCCTTTAAAACTGATTTGCCGCAGCCAGCGCTAGTGGAACTATTCCACTGGAAGTGAAGTTCAGCCCATTAGGATTGGGCTGTAAGAAGGGCGGCATTGGATCAATCTGTTTTCGACTGTAGCAACCACAAGCTGGGCAAAGGCCTTTCCCTGGTGTTTAACCCCAGTACCTGGGGAATTGAGGGGTATCTTGCCTCTAAGCATGGATGTTTCATTTAGATCACCAGCATTGTAGTCACTCTTGTCACTGCAAAGCCATGCAATCACTGGCATAGCTAATGGAAGTATAGCCTGGCACAGAGGGCTATACCCTGGAAGTGATGTCACAACAGGAAATGACACCACAGTTGTATTTTTATTTTCTTGGGTTTTTTAAATACCTTTTGAGAGAGTAAAGATATTACACTCCAGTTTGTTTCATTGCATTCGGCGTTAAATGCTGCATGGAATGGTATGTAACATGATGGTATAACATGATGATACAGTTAGGCCAGCAAAGATTAGCCAGTACAAGAGACAGGGTAAAATATGTTTGGACCACTCTTGGAGTCAGAGAGACCAGCACAAAGACGTACACTATCCTCCCTGACTCCAAGGGTCATCCAAACGCGCTTTATGGTGGCCCTTGTGCCAGCCAAACTTTGCTGACTTAGTTTATGCCGGCCTAACTCCAGTTTAGGATTGTGCTCTAATATTGTGAAATGAAAGTGCTTCAAGTACAACAGACTTTGTGCTGGACTTTGGACACAAGCAGGACTACCTTCTTCTCCATAACTAACTTCCATTTTTCTTTTTTCTTTTCTTGAGTTCCAGACTCAAAAATGTACGGAAGGGATAGAGTCGATAGAGGGATGTTCTTTTCCCTCTCTCAAAACACCAGAACCAGGGGGCATCCGCTAAAACTGAGGGTTGGGAGAGTTAAAACAGATAAAAGGAAGTACTTTTTTACCCAGCAGGTAGTTAATCTGTGGAGCTCCTTGCCACAGGAAGTGGTGATGGCATCTGGTCTTGATGCCTTTAAGAGGGGATTGGACGGATTTCTGGAAGAAAAGTCCATCGTGGGCTATAGGCAATGATGGATTGTGCAACCTCCTTACATTGATGGTGGGCTACTTCAGAATATGGGGTGCAAGGGAGTGGCAACAGGATCCAAGCATCTTGTTGTCTCATGCCTCCCTGGGGCACCTGGTGGGCCGCTGTGAGATAATACTTGAGATACAGGAAGCTGGACTAGATGGGCCTTTGGCCTGATACAGCAGGGCTCTTCTTATGTTCTTATTAGACCATGCATTTGTCCTCTCCAGCCCTAGAATACTCTTGTAGTTTGACATTTTTTTAAAAGCTGTCAAAATGCTGGCCGCAAGCCACTTTCCTTCCTGTACTGTACAGCAGTGATGTCCTCCCCACTCCCTTTTTTATGAGGAGACACGTTATGGCACTGCCTGTGCTAAGGCAAATATATGGACTCCTTCCTCATCCTGCAAGGCTGTGACATAATGAGCTATTTCTTCAGCCCATTGTTTTGCACACACATCAAACCCGCAAGTGAGTTCTCAGGAATGTTCTATATGAAGAGGTCAGAGAAAGTTGAGAAGCTTTCCTTGAATGTTTTGTCTTCAGTGAAAGAGAAAGACTACATAATAATGCGAATTTTTTTTTTTCCTGGGGAATGGAATTGTGGCTGCATCCCATTGACCAATTACAATACTTCCAGCTGAAATAGGCTGGCTGCTAAGATTTAATAACCGACATTAAAAAAAAAAACATACTGTATTTAACACATTACTGGATTAGCGGCGGCTTGAAATTGGTTTTTATAGGTGGCCGTGATGGAAGATATTGGGTATTGAAATGCAAAGCATAGTTCATGGGGATGGAGCTGCCATATCAAGTAACTGGCCAGAGCAATACACTGACTCACGTTAAAGAAACCATTCCAAAGCTACAGCCATAAAGCACATAACAGAGGCAATGGCTCTTCGATTATGAAGTTGCACAAAACATAACTGTTACAGAAACACCACATTCCAGTTAACGTTGCAGGAGAAAATAAATTCTTAATGGATGCCTGGGAAAGCTAATCAAATCCTGGGGAATGTGCTTGAAATTATGAACTCAGGGCAAGCCTACGAACGGCCACTTGGAAATCAGTCCCAATGAATCTGCAACAACCCTGTTGTCAGAATTTTTATGGCCCAAACCTATCCATCTATACCAGTGGTTCCCAACCTTTCTTACACCAGGATCCCCTTTTTAGATACGATCCTATGGGGACCCCATCCCAAGACAGGGCCATAAAGTGATGCCATTAAGCAGGAAGTGATCTCATTGTTTTTAATAAATCACACTTTTTGAAAGTAAAAAGAACCCCACACCCTTTTTGGAATGTTCTGAATGCTGTGTATCTAAGTGACGTTTGAGTTTAGTGATGGATTCGGCACTGAGAACAACATTGCACAGACGCATTATGGCTTCTCTATGCCATTGCTGATCCAGGTGGTAAAACCAAATTTTAGGTAGCCTTCAGAGTGTTTGCTTATTTATTTATTTATTTATTTATTTATTTATTTATTTATTTATTCGAAAAATTTATACCCCGCCTTCCCCATGCCAAAGCAAATGCCCTTAAAGGTCAGAACCGTCATCTTAAGTTGAGATCGGAATTGAATTGGCAACCACTGTAGCTGCTGAAGGAGTGGTCCTACTGAGTCAAACCGTCTAGCCCCTGTAACCACCCGGGCTGCTGCATTTTGTACTAACTGTAGCCTTCGAACCGTTCTCGAGGGAAGCCCTACATACAGCGAGTTGCAGTAGTCCAGCTTTGAAATCACTAATGCATGGATCACCATGGCCAGGTCAGAACAGCTCAAGTATGGTCATAGTTGGCGCATCAATAGAAGCTGGGCAAATGCACTCCTAGCTACAACTGCTACCTGGTTCTCCAGAGACAGCTGAGACTCCTAGACTGCACACCTGTTCTTGCAGGGAAAGTGTGACTCCATTCAGAGTGGATGAAAGACGTAGTGCCTGCATTGAGGATTTCCTGACCAGGAGGACTTCTATCTTTTCTGGATTCAGTCTTAACTGAAAGTCTATTGGCTTTCATCCATACCCCAACTGCCTCCAGGCAGCAGCCCAAGACCTCTTCAGTTTGGGATGGTAAAGAGAGATAGAGTTGAGTGTCATCAGCGTATTGGTGACACCCACTCCAAACCCCCGGATGATCCCCCCCCCCAGTGGTTTCATGTATATATTGAAGAGCATGGGGGGTAAAATAGAACCCTGAGGCATGCCATATTTGCATTCTCCATGTATTTGCATTCCCCGTGTGCCAAGACTCACCTAGGCATGCACATGCCCATTCAAAAAGACCTGGGAGAGAATTCATCATGTGAATATGTTACCAGTACTCATGCACCAAGACAAGCCCATAGCAAGGCTAATTTCCCTTCGCAGCCACAAACGTTGAGGAAGTGGCTGTTGAATGGGGAAGCCTCTTCCCTAGCCAAAATGAAGCTTCCAAGATGGTGGTGCCAAGCTTTTTAACATGGCTGCCTCAACCTCTTCGCAACCCCCTGAAAATCAGTTCGTGACCCCCTTGGCGGTCCCAACTCCCAGGTTGGGAATCATTGACCTACACCAATGCAGCCACATCAAAAAGGCATGCTCTGCATCCAGCAGTGGGAGGGGGAAACCTTGAGGACAAACAGGAGGTAAGCATAAAACATTTATACTTATCTCTGTGTAAGACCAATTTTGGTGGCATATGTGCAGAATCAGAAAATGGGAGGGGAGGTTCAAAATGGAGGGGATAGGATCTAGCATCCATGACTACCAATGTATCCATCCCTCCTGCCTCCTTTTCCTCCCTGCCCCGTTACACCCCCAGTCCTCCCCCTCTCCCTAACCACTGCCTGGACCATGTCTGGTGGCCATGGCAGCGCTGCCACCAAAAATGGCCACTGACAGAGTGCTGACATGCACCATTGGCCACTATTTACAACAGTGGAAGACATTTCTGCTGTCATAAACCCCTTTGCCTTCACCACCCTGGACAGAACTGGACTGTTATTGTAGAAGTGAGGAATTGTTACCAATATGGAAAACAGCCATACTGCATAAGTGTATGGACATATTGAAGCTACAATCAATCCTCATTATTCACTAGGGTTAGACCCCGATATGTGAATCAAGATCGGAAAGGGGAATTGAACAGTGGTTCTCCAATTTTGTACACTGGGACCAAATTTTTAGAATGGCACTCATGTCAGGACCCACTGGAAGTGATGTCATTAATCTGGAAGTGATGTCATGGCCAGAAGTGGCATCATCAAGTGGGAGTGCCATTGTTGTGATGTAATCAAATGACACTCCTGGAATGCCAACTGGCATTCTTGGACTGCAAGAATTGCATAATCATGAAACATCCCTGACAGAAAGCAGGTTTAGACTAAATATGATATAAAAGCACACACACAAAATATTTTAAAAAAAATCCTCACTTGAAATTTCAAACACTGGAGTAGGATATCAGCAGGGTTGTTGCACCCCAGAACACGTATTCTGGTGGCGCAGTGGCTAAGTAGGACTGGGCCCTGAGTACGGACCTCTAAATATTGGTGAGATGTGCTGGCAACTCCAGTCTTTATGCAAACTTATACACATTTGAAAATACAACCCTAACACCCTAAATGCAGAGCATCCCAGGAAGGGTGACTGGAAAGCATTCAGCACTGAACTTCTACGTGTCAGTGCTGAACGCTTTCCAGTCACCCTTCTGGGATGCTCTGCATTTAAGGTGTCAGGGTTGCTTCTGTACTAGGCCAAGATGGACGTTGCTAGGCAGCAAAATACCTCAGGCAAGAGTAGTTTCCCAGCTTTCTGGCCTTTAGTGGTTCGCAGGTCCCAGATGCTGGAAACGACACTTGTCTGAAAAACATATTCTGGTGAGCAGAACAATGGCTGCCATATGGCGCTGGAAGGACATTGAAATGAAGACAAAAACACTCAAGACAGCTCACTGCCAGACAATTATAGACGGAGCACAGAGCAGCGAGGCAGAGTGACATTAAGCACTCCAAAAATGTGATAATGCTCAAGACACCCATCGCCAGAAGTGCCTTTTCCAAGACTCGGGGAGGGCCCTCAGGTGAGTCATAGTGCTTGGGTGGTGAGCTCTTTGCCTTTTGCTGGTCTAGGGCTCTAGCCAACACCAGCCTCTAGAAAAAGCCCTGCTTTTCTACCCTCAAGGCTTTTTCCCAGCAGTGGCATCACTAGGGTTGGTGTCACCTGGTACTGTGTCACCCCCATGATGGACCTCCTCCTGTACCAGCCCATACAGAATCAACTGCAGTATCATATGCACAACCTAAATGCAGTGACATCACTAGGGTTGGTGTAACCCTCCTTAACTCTATTTATTTATTTAAATATATAACAGTGCAGATCATTCAGCAAATCTGTAACCAACAAAAAAAACAAGGGGGCAACTTGATGGCACTCACACAACTGAGTGAGAGTTCTAGTATTAGCCCTGAGACATGAAAATGAGAACTGACTCATACTAACACCTTATTGGTTCCCTGCTATGTCATAAAACACCTCATTGGCTCTTGGATCAATCAGTCTCATTGGTCAGATTTGAGATAAGGGAATCCACTTTTTGTTGCATAAGGCAGTTGCGTTTTCCTCTTCTGGTTATTTGGCTATAACTTTTGATATTTCAGTGCAGGTTGTTTCATTGCATTCTGCATTAAATTTCACATTGCATGATACTGTATATGGCATTATTTGAAAATACCAAGATTTTCCACAATTTTGGCCAGTACTAGTGTCACACACCTAGACAACTTAATAAAAAGCTGAGACATCACCCTGCCAATAAATATGGTTTTCCCAGTAGTCATGTATGGCTGTGAGAGCTGGACCATAAGGAAAGCGCAGAAGAATTGATGCTTTTGAATTATGGTGTTGGAGAAGACTCTTGAGAGTCCCCTGGACTGCAAGGAGATCCAATCGGTCAATCCTACAGGAAGTCAAGCCTGATTGCTCCCTGGAAGGACAAATCCTGAAGCTGAAGCTCCAAGACTTTGGCCACCTCAGGAGAAGAGAAGACTCTTTAGAAAAGACCCTCATGCTGGGAAAAATCAAAGGCAAAAGGAGGAGGGGGGTGGAGGATGAGATGGTGAGATAGTGTCATCGAAGCAAGGAACGTGAAATTGGGTGAACTCCGGAAGCTAGTGGAGGACAGGGAGGACAGGCGTGCTGTGGTCCATGGGGTTGCGAAGAGTCGGACACAACTTAGCGACTGAACAACAAGTGTCACACACAGTTCTGAGCGGGTCACCTAGTGCGGCCCATACCCCTGAACCTCTTAGCAACCCCACTGTTTCCCAGTAAGTGTGTTTAGACTCTCAGGCTGCAGTCCTGATCAGTCTTGCTAGGGTGCAGGTCTCACTGATGCAAGATGACCAGATGTCCTCTTTTTCCAGGACATGTCCTACATTTCAACCTTCTGTCCTAGGTAAACTTCAAAATGTCCTACATTTCAAGGCAGACAGCGGGTGCCTGCATCAGTAGGGAGTGCCTGTATCACTTGTTTGCATGTCTGTCCTTTGTTCTTTCATTCGTTGGGTTGCATTAAAGGAGGACATCCCCACATCTATCTATCTATCTATCTATCTATCTATCTATCTATCTATCTATC
>JAJKFI010000017.1:14716796-14750716 GCA_029204185.1 Lerista edwardsae | reverse complement strand
GAGAGAGAGAGAGAGAGAGAGAGAGAGAGAGAGAGAGAGAGAGAGCACTCTTCTGTCCCCAAATGCCTGCCTCTTTGTCTTGCAAACTGTAGTTAATGTTAGTGAGCCCTAAAGCATTGGAGATGGGTATTCCTCATTGCTCAGCACAGGAAATTGGGCATTCCATCTCTTTTGCAATAGAGAGAGGACAGGATGGGATAACCAAAAGGAGTGCTGCGTGCAGAGTGAAAAGGGATGAGCAAGCCCCTTCCAGCCACATGGGCATTATTTGCTCATTTATTTTTAGTTTATCTCATCTGCTAGGGAGAGGCTATTTTAGAAAATTGGAAGATGTATGACGAATGCATGGGTACTAATGACGCAACTGAGTTTCATATCTCCTGGTTTGTAAATGTCAATCTTGGCAGCCTGTATGCTCAATCAACTACGAGGCAAGCATCACAATTTCAAAAATTCTCATGCATGCTTTTTAAGGTGAGACGGACAGGGTCAAGTGCTTCTGACCTGACTTCCTTCCAGCCGCCCACCAGTCTCTGACCTGTTTCGCGTCTCCCTCTCACCCACCTACCTCTTATCCTTGCTGCTCTGGCTGCAGTGAAATGGAGAAAGTGGGGAGGTCTCTCTCCCTTCTGAAGCCAGGCATGCTGCTATGGCTCTGGGTAGGAACACTGGGAGCACAATCCTGGAAGTGACGTTGTGCTGACGCTACGTCACTAGCTAGCGGTAGTGTTGGCCCGAGGTGCAAGGGTGGTTCTGGGAGGAGGAAGGGCAGGCAGGAGGGAGGAACTGGGTGGGGGTGGGCAGGGTGGGGGAGTGGGCTGGCCTGGGGAGGGGGAGGGGCCGGGATGTGGCTTCTAGGCCACATCAAAGGCTCCATTCCCAGGCCGCATGCAGTGATGTCATCCAGCAGGAACATGCCAGAACGGCCGTTCCTGAACCTAATCAGGGCTGGCTCCGCCCACTCACTGCCATTCGTTGCCGGCTCCATGATGGACGCGGTGCAGAAGGCGGCGGAACCAAAGGAATGGCGGTGAAACCAAAGGGATGGGCTGCGGGGCGCGGCCAGGCCGCTTTGAACTGTCCCAACATGTGCCAGTCAAAGGTGAGTCCCGGTCTCCGTTCCACTTCTTGGATCCGTTAGATCTCACCACTGGCCGCATGGCCCCGATTCGAATTGCACGGCCTCTTCAGCTCTGTGCCGGCTATTTAGTTTCAAGACAGACAGCAGGCGCTGGCATTAACAGGGGCTAGGTAAAACCAGGCTCAGAATTGGGTTTGGGAGTGTTTTATTTTTAATGAAATTTGTTTGGTTGTCTGAATTCAGCTCCAGATCTGACTGGAGGAGTTCCCGCCCGTCATAACTGTCACAACATGTCACTTCTGGCCCCCAGCAGGCACCATGAATGCTATTTGGCCCACGGAGTGAAATGAGTTTGACACCCCCAGGCTAACTCTTCCCAAGCCTGAAGTTTACAATAAACAGGACCGATACAAGAAAAGAAAGGGGGAAAGCAGTTGATGGAAGGCTATCGAACTCTGAAGAACGTTGCTAGGTATGGGGGCCTGAAAGCTCTGGAAAAGCCAGGACCATTCTGAGCATTTGAAATTATTTGAACTCCAATAGAGCTGAGCATACATTTGTAAGCATGCACACACACATATACTGTATGTATGCATAGCTACAGTGGCATAGCTATAGGGGACGGCAAGGTAAGTAAGTAAGGAGGATTGCTCAGTTTTAATTTCAATGCTGTTTTATATTTAATGGACCCCAATGCAATTCTTCAGCCAATGTTTTTGTGATTATTGCTATTTATTTAATTCTGTTTGGGGTAGGGGTTTTTTTTTCTCCTCTGTGAGAAAGCTGGCAGTAAGGAGATAAGACTAGACTAGAAAGGAGTGATTGGCTTTGCAGAATCCGCTTATTTTTAGATATACGGTTGAAATATCACAGAGCTCCAAGAAAATGCATTCATCTGACAAGGCAACAATAAAAAAAATGGCAAGCAGAAAAAGCAGCCATCCCCCAATACTCTGAAACATTGATTCCAACAGACTCCAAGGAGACATCATGATTTATAAAAGCACAGGAGGGGGGCTGCTAGTAATTTTAACAGCAGGGAAATGAGAGGCCAAATGTCCAAGTTACTAAGGGCGCAATCCTAAACTGGAGTTAGGGCAGCACATTTAGGCCAGCAAAGTTTGACTGGCACAAGGGCCACCGTAACGTAAGTTTGGACCACTCTTGGAGTCAGGGAGGATGGCGCATATCTATGTGCTGGCCTCTCTGACTCTGAGAGTGGTCCAGACATACTTCACAGTGTCCCTTGTGCCAGCCAAACTTTGCTGGCCTAACCAAGCTGGCCTAACTCCAGGCTAGGATTGCGCCCTAAGTGAAATACCCAGATATAGCTAGCATCAGAGTTGGCAACTTTGTATCTGAGACATTGTGGGGGGGGGAGGGAAAGGGCTCCTGGCATCCTCGCTTCCCCTTTGAAATGTTCAATGATAGGGACATTTGTCCACTGCATGCTTCATTTGCTGCTTTAAACCAGTGCAGAAATAGAAGAGAAAGCTCAAAAAAGCATGTCAGGTTCCACCGAATTTCAACTTATTGCCGAAAAACTGACCTGAGAGCCCAATCCTATACTGCGCTGGATTAGCAAGGCCGGTGGACCTGCGCCAAATCCAGTGCAGTATCTGGGCGACTGGAGCCTCCCCTTTGCGCTACTTGAAGCTGTGCCTGCTGATGGCTGAATCTCAAGTCTGCCCAGCGTCTACGCTGCGCCGCTTTTAGGATTGCGCTGCCCATACGGTTTCATCCGCCAAGGAGAGCTACCCAGTTACCTGTTCCTGCAGGCGGCAGTGTCTCCTTGAACTTGTGCCAGTATAGCTTATGTACATAATGCATATAATACACAGCCTGTAAAGAACAGGTCCCAAGCAGTGGTGTCATTCAAATGATTTAGGAATAGGAACTCACTTTTGATTGGCACTTGTCGGGAACCCAGAACCAGCCACGGAGCCCGTTAGGATCCGTTCTGGTCTGTTCCCCCTGAATGACATCACTGCCTTTAACCCTCTGAGTGCTGGCCAACCAAGAAGAAAAGCTCTTTGCAGAGGAATTGGGAGGGGAGAAGGGGGAGAGTGAAGTGGGCAGAGTCAGCCCTAATTTTAACTAGTGGAACTGAGTTCCCCCGCGTTCCCCCTGCATGACATCACTAGTCCCAAATCACTGACTCCATCTTGTAAGCCTGCAGCCATTTTGGGGCTGCTATGGGAATGGAGCTTGACTCTCTCTTCCTCCGGCTGAGAGGCCTGATAATGGGCTGGATCTTCAAGATCCCACTAATTGGGAATTAGCTGCAGCTGTGATTCTCCAGTTGGGAGGAGTCAGTAACCAAGAATAATGTCAAGGGATGAGATCATTTTCCAGAAGCTTCAGTAGGTCTGAATCTCTGATTCACTAAGTTTGAAGTATAAAACACCCTGTAGTTGGGAGGGGATGAATGTTGCCATTGGGCTGCTCTTATATGTTCCATCATGTACTTCAATTTGTATCAGCCATGGTAGGACAGGTAGATGAGCTAGCTATCTTTTGCTTTTGCTCAGAAGTAGGAAAAATCTAGCTGAGCATTAGCAACAAGTATGTGTAGGAGCTTAGGTTTTTTGCTTTAGCATTGTGAGTTTGAAGCATTCTCGGAAATATCTAAATGCTTTTCAAACTCACATGTAACTTTAATTCTATTCTTTAAATAAACTATTACAGTGATTCTGAAACCTTTTAGTACCAGGACCCACTTTTTAGAATGACAATCTGTCTGGGACCCACCAAAAGTGATGTCATGGCTGGAAGTGCTGTCATTGTGCTGCCAGAAACTGCTGCTTTCCTGAGAATGGAGCAATAAGTTGGGTTATTTCTCAGCTATTTTCCAACAGTAAAGTGAATCAGAAAGGGAAAAAGCCCATTTACAACTTTGACACAACAAAACAACCACATAGCCCTCCCCCTTTCCAGCATCCAATTTTCCCATATTTTAAATATGGCTGTTCTTGGTGCTTCGCGACCCACCTGAAATTGGCAGGCGACCCATTGGTGGGTCCTGACACACAGTTTGGAAACTACTGAACTGTTATATTCTTACAGGCTTGTTCCTGTGTGAGTTCAAAGGAACTGGGCTGATCTCGCCTAGGTGCCTTTAAAAGGGGATTGGACAGCTTTCTGGAAGAAAAGTCCATCGCAGGCTACAGGCCATGATGGGTGGTGCAACCTCCTTACTTTAGAGATAGACTACCTCAGAATGCCAGATGCAAGGGAGTTTCAACAAGATGCAGGCATCTTGTTGTCTTGTGTGCTTCCTGAGGCATTTGGTGAGACATTATGAGGTACAGGAAGCTGGATTAGATGGGCCTTAGCCTGATCAAGTGGGGCTTTTCTTATGTTCTTAGGATAGCTAATTCTATTTACCTCATATTTATGGTACTTCAGAATTTTACCTCAGAATGCCAGATAAAAGGGAGTTGCAAAAGGATGCAGGCATCTTGTCTGCATCCAGTTGCCACTCCCTTGCATTTGGCATTCTGAGGTAAATTCTGAGGTAAAAGCACTGGAGGCTAGTCAAGATTCTCCACAGCATTTCTTTGACAGCAACCTGAACCAGATGCTCTTCTTCAGATATGTACCCATAGGAACATAGGAACAGTCCCACTGGATCAGGCCAAAAGCCCATCTTGTCCAGCTTCCTGTATCTAACAGTGGCCCACCAGATGCCTCAGGGAGCACACAAGACAACAAGCTGCTTGCATCCTGTTGCCACGCCCTTGTACCTGACATTCTGAAGTAATGGATAGTAGGATACATAAGAACAAATTGGGAACATGTATTTCTGATTTGCTGGGAGTGTTTGGCCAGTGAATCACAACTGTGTAAGGTTGGTCAGAGAGACCTCAGATCATGACACAGCCCATACAATGAACATAAATAGTTTTAAACAACAAAACCCCTTCAGGAGACTCATCTACAAGTGTCAATCTGAACAGCAGCCAATTTTATATTGCATGTTAGATAAAAGCGTAAAAAGAAAAGCCAAGCTCTCCTACTGTATAATTCTGATAAACCGAGATGGCAGATTTTTGTCTATCATTTTCTTTGGAACGCCTAATGTCAGCCTGTTTGGGGCAAGAAGAACTGAAGAGTGTGCCTGTTCAAATCTCAAAGCAATGTGACAAAAGGCTTTCAGAAAGCTCTGAAGTAGTTCTTCATTAGATGCTACAGAATGACTTCTGTAATGCAGCACAGATCTCAGAATAGAAGCAATCTCCATTAGTAAAATACATACCATATATTGGGCAATCTGCAACAGCTTTTCTTTCCAGTGCACCCGGTAACTAAGAATTAGATGTAATTTCTCATCAATTCTAAATAGCCCTACTTTATGGATTTGACTCAGAGCACAGTCCTAACCAACTTTCCAGCATCAGAGTAAGGGCAATGCAGCTCTTTAGTAAGGGAACACATTCCCTTACCTTGAGGGGCCTCCGTGACTACCTCTCCCCCAACTGCAGGATGCAGCACACGCAGTGGTGTCATTCAAATGATTTAGGAACAGGAACTCACTTTTGATTGGCGCTTGTCGGGAACCCGGAACCAGCCACAGAGCCCATTAGGATCCGGAACGCCCGTTCTGGTCCGTTCCCCCTGAATGACATCACTGAGCACACGCCCCATTGGCACAGTTATGTCAGTGCTGGACCCAGACAATGGGCCACTGTTCTGGCCCAAGGCGATGGCTGTGGGGTGGAGGTTCTTTTGGACCAGAGATAGGAGCAAGTCTCGTCCAAGGCTGAGGGGCTCAGACTCCTTATTCAAAGACAAATAAGGGAACACTTTCAGGGTGCTGAAAGGGTGTCAAGGGCCAGGAGGCTACTGCTGCAAGGCTATATGGGAAAGTGCTCAGTTATATATGGCTATATGCAGTAGTGGGATCTGCAAATGAAGACGTGGAACGCTGGGCGGGACTTACGCGGGACTTACGCGCGATTGGCTGCCCCCCGCTCCGTTCCGATGCCCCCCTGCTCACCGCGCGGGCTGCCCTGGCCTCAGGGCAGGGATGTTTCATGGTTATACAATTGCTGCAGTCCAAGAATGCCAATCTGCATTTCAGGATGTCATTTTATTATATTAAAATGACAGCATTTCCTGCTTCATGATGTCACTTCCTGCCACAACATCACTTCCAGGTTAATGACATCACTTCCTGTGGGTCCTGACACAAGTGCTATTCTAAAAAGTGGGTCCCCGTCTAAAAAGTTTGAATATCACTGCATTAGACTACACATCAGGAGAAGGAGAATATAATAATTGAAATTTGAGTTTAGCAGCAATGGCAGGCCTCAGCCAGCTTCTGAAAGGAGCAATGAGGTGTCGAACAAATTCCAGAGTGGGCAAATCAGGTTCCAAGAGGCCAAAGAAAGAGTCAGGTCTGGCAAAAGTTGACACCCAGGCAATTAAATTTGAGAGACCAGAGACAGGGACAGAGTCAAGGTCCGACAGCCACTCGCAGTGGCGTTCCTAGAGCAGGAGCAAAACACTAAGTTCATGGCATGGAGAGCAAAGCATCTGAGCCAGCTCTGAGCCGCAAATGGCCTGAAGGCGAGGGGGAGGAGCTGCTTTTCACCGGAGCTCAAACTCCTGCAATATTTAGTGTGTTTGTGACAATTCTCCAGGAGGGCAGGCCAGTGCACAGATGTCATCATTGCAGAAAATCTGCAACACTCAACCATCTGAGGAATGCGGTTGAACAGATGCATGGAATCATCCCAGCACATGGATTGCGGAATGTCTGCAGATGTGCTAGTCAATGATGTCAGCAGGAAATAGATGCCAGTGGAGAACATTTTGAGCACTTGGTCTAACTCATTCATTGGGGTCAAGCAAGTGCTTCTCTGTAAACTATATGCCGCAGATACGTGAATTATCGCATAATCAATTTAACATTTCTGGAACTTCTGGAAAAATCCTGTGGCACCCATATTAATTTCACTATGTTGCCCCAGGGGGATGCAGCTTCCATGTGTGGGAACCACTGCTATAAAGTGTGTGTACATTTTTTTTGATATGCCTTGTCCTTCTGTGTCTACGACGGCAATCCTATGCACACTTTCCTGGGCATAAGACCCATTGAACACAATGGTACTTACTTCTGAGTAGATATGTATAGGATTGTGCCGTGTGTGTGTGGGAGCAATCCTAAAGTGAGTTAGGCCGGCATAAACTAAGCCAGCAAAGTTTGGTCAGCACAAGGGACACTGTAAAGTATGTTTGGACCACTCTCGGAGTCAGAGAAGCCAGCAGACAGACATGAGCAATCGTTTCTGATTCCTAGAGTAGTCAAAAAACACTTTATAGTGGCACTTGTGCTGGCCAAACTTTGCTAGCTTATTTTATGCCAGCCTAACTCCAGTTTAGGATTGTGCTCTCTCTCTCGGAAGACCAGCATTAAAAGAAAGACTGGAAAATTATTACTTTAAAAAAACAACAATGCAAGATTATAGAGTTATTTCAACAAATTTTATGTCCATTTTTTTTTTTAGTTTTCCTTTTTGAAAATATTACAGATTGTTCTGTTTTCTGGCCCTCCCCAAGCTCTACAAAATGCTTAGTGAATATATATTTGATTTCTTACAACATACAATCATTTTTTCTGTATGGCAGTGAAACTGGATTTCATTTGAGCCTCGGTATCCCCAGGGATCTGTTCCAGGACCCCCCTCCCTGCGGATATTGAAAACTGTGGATAATGAAATCCACTGTCTTCTGGGCCACATTCTGAGGCCTGTGGAGGCCACGCATGGTCTCCATGGGCCTCAGAATGGCCTCCAGAGGTTCTAGAAGGGCACTTCTGGTTTTCAGCCAAAAACAGGAAGTGTCCTTCGAGGACCTCCTGAGGCCTTTCTGAGGAAAGCTACTGAAAGGTTTCAGCAAAACCGGAAGTGGCCTTCCAACACCTCTGGAGGCTCTTCTGAGGCCACAAGAATCAGATTGGCCTCCAGAAGTCATAGAATCATAGAATTGGAAGTGACGTACAAGGTCATCTAGTCCAACCCCCTGCCTGTAGCAGGACATCTTCCTACTCCAGCAGGTGCCTGTCAAGCCTCTGCTTGAAGGTCTCCAGTGAGGGAGAATCCACCACCTCCCTCAGCAATCTGTTCCATGGTTGAACTGCCCTTATCGTCAAGAAATTCCTCCTGATGCCCTCTCTTGTTCCGGTTCTCTGTTTGGACAGAACCGGAATTTCCTCTCTTGCAATTTGCAAATCTCTCTCTTACCCATTGGACCTAGTTCTATTGTCAAAAGATGAGAACAAATTTGTCCCTTCTTTCTTATGACAGCCCTTCAGATATTTGAAGAGGGCTGTCATATCCTATCTCAGTCTTCTCCATGCTAAACATACCAAGTTCCCTCAAGCTTTCCTCATAGGAGTTAGTTTCCAGCCCCCTGATCATCCTCATTGCTCTTCTCTGGACCTGCTCCAGTTTGTCATGCATCCTTCAGCTTGGTTTTCTGGCCGTGCCCTTCTAGGACCTCTGGAGGCCAATCGCCTTGTTGGTTCATAGATTGATGCTAACCCCATTTGTCTGGAAATATGTTCCACTGAAATCAGTGAAATGTGCATTGAAGGAGCAATGTGTAGGTCTCACATGCAGATCCCTTGGACTGTGTTTTGGGCTCAGAACTTGAGAAAGCTCATTTCATGTTATGATTATGTTTTTCAAAGAAGGTCATATTCAATCAAAGGAAAATGTAAGCATGTTTCATTGAGAACACAACACTGTACTCTTTCAAAGCTTTGCCATTAATGGCAAGGCCAAAAGTGGTACTTTTTGCTCCATGGATTCAGACATTCATGACCTAAGTGAGGTCATTGCTTATGCAGGGAGTACAATTAAATCAAGGTTAGACAAATAGGTTTCTTAGTATGATGAGCTAACATGCCAAGAAATTTGCATTTGATTTTTCTTAATGACAACAAAGTTGTTTTGCTTTTACAACACCCTATGAGACATAATCAAGCTGCTAGTTATATGGTTCTAATGGTCTGAAGTCACTTCTTGTAGCTCTGTTTCTAAAGCCTATCTCCCTTGAAGAGAGAAACATATGCAAACCATTCTAATTGCATTGGCTTTCATAATTTATTCTTTAACGTCCTATTGGGACTGACTTCCAGGCAAACGTTCTTAGAATCCAGTTGCCAGAATAAGACCACTTATCTGACTCTCATCCTGCAAAAATCAACTCCTCTCTGCAATATTTCCAGTTGCAAAAATTCATAGGAAGCATATTTCTTGCATCAAACTGAAGCCATTCCACTCTATTTTGTTGTTTGTTCAGCCTTTCCTACAGATTCAGGCCCCGTACCTGCATCAGTAATTTAACATACAGGTGGGTTCTGTTTTAGGAAAAATGCAAAAAAAATTAATTAAATGAAATCATGCCATTAATTATCATTCAGCCTTTAAGAAAGCTTCTCTTACCATGCCAATGGACTACCAGCCATTCTCCGGGGGCTTAAAGCAATTAGTACCCATTAGCTGAGATGACCTCTTCCCTTCACCCTGGAGCAAGGCAAAAAATGCAAAATGGAAGTGATTAATCAGTGATTAAGTGATTAATGCAAAATGGAAGTGATTAATGTGGGAGGAGGTCTTATCTCAGAGCTAATGAGCTTGGCTGCATTTAAGCCCTTAATTAACAGCACACGTTTGTTTAACAAGAAGCCCTTCTCTTCTGAGGTCCCGCTGGGCCAAATCAGCGGATGGGAAAACCGTGAATGAGAAGTCTCCACCTGTATTTATGTGCAAGGCTATGTACAGCTCTGTGGTAGAGGAATACTAACACAGGCCTGCAACAGGTTCTTCTGTTAGATGCTGCAGTGCACTTAGGAGACCAGTATGCAGTTCATTCACTGACTATGCCTTAATACTGCATGGTAATCATGCAGACTTAGGGCCCAATTCTATACCTGAGGAGCACTAATGGTTGCCGCTCTGCTCAGGCAACCACCATTGCAAAAGTGTGCCGGCCTGGGGAGAGGGTGGCATTGAGATGTGGCCGTTGGGCTGCATCCAAGGCCTCATCCCTAGGCCGCGCGGTTTCCTCAGTTCTGCCTGTGATTTCAAGGAGCACATCGGGTAGGCTGGTGCCTCCCCAGGTGCAAGGTCCTGAATGTGCTCTTGCGCCAGAGAGGCTCCAGTCTCCCTGCAAGCTGCATTGGATGCAGCGCATCCCCCGGCCTGCCTGCTCCAGCGCAGCTTTGGATTGCGCTCTGAGTGAGAAATGCAACTTGGCTAAGATTTTCAAATTCAAAAACTCAATGTACGCACCTGCTAGAGGAAGCCATAGCCTCTATAAATGAAGAATTTACAGTTTTAATGCCCTGCTAGTCTCCAGCAACACAAGCTGAATGATGAACAGTGTTCCTGCAGCCATGCTGACATTATCTATGGTGCTGGTGTACAAAACAATCTCATAAATGCAACACAGCCGGGTTGAAATGTGTGCCAGAAAGAAAGCAGATAGAAAATTTCCCAGCAGACAGGGACATACATGTGAAATTCCCTTGCTTCAAAGAGAGTAGTAGATCCTATCTCCAGAATCAGCATGTTTGTAGATTCCAAGTCACGCTTTTTCAAAGTGTGTATTCTTGCAATAGGAAACAAAATATAAAGCCATTGTTTGCATTTCATAATACCCTAGTCATTTTTCTTTCCTAGTACAGCTTTGTTTCCCCTGTTATTCTCTAAATCCATTAGCAACATCCACTTTTGCTCTGGACTGAATATTCCATCTGGATTGGAGAATTCTAGGAAAAACAAGAGATATACACAAAATTCAATCACCACCACAACAAAATAGCTGGAATATTACAAGACACATATTTATTTGTTTTTCCACTGCAGGGATTGCCTAACCGTGTCCACTGCCCCATGCCGCACCCACCCACCCTCCAAAAAAGTTCCTTGCCCCCTCATTGCATCCTTGCACAGAGTTTGAAGTTTAAAGAGAACCCAGGAAGAGCAAGGGGAGAGGGTAGCAGAGTACTTCTTTGGGACATGTTTTCTTTAAACTTTAAACCTCACACAAATATGGGGAAGAGCATGATCCGCTTTCCATTCAGTTTAATGAGCAAGACGCAGATGGACTGGTTTTGCAACTGCAATGGGCTGGAGGGGGACAGCTGCAGATTTGAAGGGCGCCTCAAACCTGTCATCCCCTTGCACCTGCCCCCCTCCGCCATTGACACAAGCTGCATCATTCCACTTCATGACTGGGCCAAGCTTGTCTCGTTGGCAAAATTACGTTATATCAGTGGTCTCCAAACTGGAGACTGCTGCGGCAGGGAAAATCGTCCTCGGTGTGAGCGGCATTTTGCATTCCACCAGGGAAGCTGTGAACAACCCCAACTATGGCTCCCAGGGGTCGTCACAACCAGCCACCCATGCGCAGAATGCCAGGCGCACTGCTTGCTGGGGCGGCAGGCTAGCCTCGACAACGACCCCTGGGAGCTGCAGTTGGTGTCGATCATGGAGTCCCAAGTGGAACGCAGAGTGCTGCTTGTGCCGGGAAAGGATCAGGGGGGGACTGGATCTGGCCCATGGGCCAGCGTTTGGAGCCCCCTGCAGTATATCGTCAATTGTCAGAGAAGCCATGGAGAAACATGGGGAGTGGGGAGAAAGAAGGGATTCGTTTCTGACTGCGCGATCCATCTTTGCAAAAGTGCACCCAGATTCTCTTACTTAGAATTACATTACACACTTGCAGGCTGATCTTGTGCACTGTAGCATAATGGGGGGGGGCTGCCCCGAGTGCCAGCCATGAAGGTGGCAGTGTCAAAAGCCTGTTGTATCATGTGTCATTGGCAGGCGTGAAAATTGTTGCACCTCATTAAGATGCTGGCGATGGGGTGGGGGGTGGGGGCGTTACTTGCCTGTAAATAAAATTGATCCTCCTAGCAGCCCGATACTACTCCCCCCTCTGGCCCCACCCTTTCTGATTACAACATGCTCAAAGGAAGAGGAGTCCCAGCTAGGTATGAGGATCCAAACACAGGTGCTCTCCATGGGCAGGGGCAGCGGTGTTATGCTGCCGGAATGCTGAGCGGGACATCCGGGTGATCAACAGCCTGCCCGTCGCGTTCCGAAGCATTACGCCGTTTGCGTAACATAAGCAAGCGGCGTAATTAGTTACGCAAATGGCGTAACGCTCCAGAATGCGACGGGCGGGCTGTCGATCACCCGGATGTCCCGCCCAGCATTCCGGCAGCATAACACCGCTGGGCGGGGGTAATATAAAAAAGAGTCCAGGTCTACCTGCCGCTACCAATGCTGGGTAGATCTGGCCTTCCCAGTGAAGACCTTGAGGTCTGCCACTGTTTCTTGGAATGCCAGGCAGACCTGGTCTCCACCGGGATATCCCAAAGTAGAGGTCAGGTCTACCCAATGGCTTTCAATAGTCAAAGGCAAGGCGGTGGGAGGGTCCCAGTGGAGCCAGGCATGCCCCTGCTTATGTAATCAAGTCAGGCCCACTTAGTTCAGTGGGATTTACTTCTAAAAGATGATTCACAGGCCTACAGCTATAATTTGTAACATGCTTTAAAATCTTTACTGTGCTTGTTGTCAGGACCATTCTTGTGCAATACAGGTCACTTTTAAGATTTTATAAGGTTTTCCAGTGGTCCATCTAGTTTAGCATTCTGTTCTCAGCAGCAATCAGCCAGATGTCTGTGGATGCTCACAAGGAGAGTGTGGTCAACATTTCCTCAAGCATCTGGTATTCACTGATATTCCATTCACTATCTTCTCCATCACAGACGAGCCATTTGCCTTAAAGCACACAAGAAATACATATCAGAGGTAGCTTTCCAGCCAGATCTTTCATGCCCTGAATCCAAATCTCTTGGTTTTTCTTAGTGATAACCAGGAACCAAAGAACCCAAAAAACTAACAATTCATTCCCCATGTCCAAGGCATCTTTGTTTCTCATAGGAAGAACCCTGCTGGGTCATCTGGATTCACCAATTCCAGACTCATGTTTCACATTGTGGCCAATCAGATAAGTTAGGAAAGCGCATAGTACAGCATGAAGGTAACAGACCTTCCAGTGTTCTTTGTTACTTAGCAGCTAGTATTCTATGGCATACCACCTTTGAACTTATATACTCATGTATAAGTCTAAAAATTTATGCCTAAGAATTGACCCTGAAAACATGGATCAACTTATACACAGGTCAATATGATTAATAAAGCAGCTTTGGGGGGGAGCTGGACGCAGAAGCAGAAAAGCAGGGGGTAAGAAAAACAGAGCAATTTTACTTTTCAATAATTGTTTGCAGGCATCAACAGACAGCAAGCAAATAATGGTAGCCATTTTCCTTGTTCCCCAAACAGGCAGAGAGGTGAAGGTGCTTATGGGAATTGTAGTTGTTATGAGGGCTACTTCTATGGAAGTGCTGTACTGCATTCCTCACAAAGCCTACAATTCCCATAAGCACCTTCATCTCTCCTACCTTCTTCTTTGGAGAATAGCTTTGTGAGGAATACTGTACAGCACTTTCACAGCAGTAGCCATCATGCAAGGGAGTGGCCGCGTTGCCACTCCCCTGCATCTTGTTGCCTTTCCCCTCTGAAGCCTCCAAATCCCCCCCCCACTGGATAAAGCGTGCCAGTTTTCAGCATGGCTGCACCAGCGCGGTGGTGGTGGGCTGGAAGGATAGGATTGGGCTCTAAATATATTTACCTTTTGCTGTTCATCAAGAACAATCCTTGCAAAACATGGTAAAAAGTGGAAAAGACACGACCAGAAGGAAAACCACCACGGCAATAAAGGAATGAACAAGGGCACCTGAAGAAGCAACTGCTAAAACAAACAAGGCATGAAATCAGCATATAGGAACACACACACACACACACACACACACACACACACACAGAGAGAGAGAGAGAGAGAGAGAGAGACTTTATATGACTTTTAATGTGACTTAAGGCGGTGGCTTGAATTGTTCTCATTCTTTTTTAATGGTTGTCATTTTGTTGTGTTTAAGCAGCATGATCGAGCGGCAAGATTCCACCGTAAATAGATGACCCACTGCAATTGTAACAAAAGAATAGAGCAGTGTTTTTCAAAGTGTGGATTGGGAACCACTTGGTGGGTCGCAACCTGATGTCAGGTGGGTCGCAGGAAGCTGGGAGTAGCCATCTTGGAAGCTGCAGACTTTACTCTCTTGCTATATTCCATTTGTGAGTGTCAACAGTTCGAATGTTCAAGTGTTTTTTAAAAAAAATTCTGTAGTTTGCATTCCAGGAATGTCACCTGATTATATCACAATGACAGGGCTTCCTGATTGATGATGTCACTTCCAGTTGTAACATTACTTCCGGTGGGTCCTAACACTAGTGCCATTCTAAAAAGTGGGTACTCGTGCTAAAAGTTTAAGAACCACTGGAATAAAAAGTTTGAGAACCACTGGAACAGTTCTTTTAACTGTTACTGTGTGTGTATCTATATCTATATTTGTGTATTTATTATGCCAATAAAGGAACGATGATGATGAAAATCAAGGACGGTGCGCACACACACAGTTCATAGCAATTTTTAACATGTTCAGCACTTTGATATCCAATTTGACAAATACTGGGGGGATGCTTTGTAAAGGCTCAGCCTCCTTCAGTTTCCATCATGTTTTGCCCATTGACAGATGGCTATCAAGTCCTGTATCAAGTCCTACCAGAGTGGCAGAGGCTGCACAGACAGACTTTCAATTGCTGGTACAGCCGGCCTGCGTCTGAGTTCAGCAGCAGCGAAGCCAGCCAGCCAGGAAAGGTAATGTCAGATACCCCAGCATCAGAAGGTCTTTTATTTTTATTGATATTTCTTGGTCAACCCTTCTCAGAACAGCCTAAAGTCCTTGCAGCCAGAAACCAATGCTGTAAGTGCAGTAATTTACCTGCAAACTGCATTTTCCTGGAGAAAAACCCTTGATTCTCAAAAAAGCTAGGAATAAGGAATGTGAAATTGCAGATTGTGAGTGCAGTCTGTATTGGAAAAGGCAGGAGATACCCCGAGGAGACAGGGAATGGTATCAGCAGTGGCCCCTTGTCCCAGATTAGCCAGGAAGTATGGGGTTAATGGGAAGTATGGTGTTGGAGAAGACTCTTGAGAGTCCCCTGGACTGCATGGAGATCCAATCGGTCAATCCTCCAGGAAGTCAAGCCTGATTGCTCCCTGGAAGGACAAATCCTGAAGCTCAAAGACTTTGGCCACCTCATGAGAAGAGAAGACTCTTTAGAAAAGACCCTCATGGTGGGAGAGATTGAAGGCAAAAGGAGAAGAGGCCGGCAGAGCATGAGATGGTTAAATAGTGTCACCGAAGCGACGAACATTAAATTGGGCGAACTCCAGAAGCTAGTGGAGGACAGGAAGGCCTGGCGTGCTGTGATCCATGGGGTCACGCAGAGTCAGACATGACTTAGCAACTGAACAACAACAATGGGGTTAATCCCAGAACTCCTGCAGCAGGAACATTGCTGCAGGCTGATGAGGGCTCTGGCTATGAAGGTAGGTTAGCACAAGTGCAGATGGGTGTGGCTGATGGTAAAGCTTGCCCAACAACAGACACTGATTGGCCTGCCTCAGTATAAAATTGGAGGCAGGAGCACCTGGTAGGTGAGGCACCAGGAAGGTGTAAGGAAGGAAAGTGGCAGTGGACTGCCTGACTGACGGATTGCTGGATGGACTGACTGAAGGACTGTTAAAGGACTGGATAAGGTAAAGTTATTGTGGGGAATAACTGTGGAGAATTGTTGTATGGCTGCCACGCCCCTGGAGCCACCGAGTGGAAAAGGCAGGTGTCTCTTAGGCAAGCTAAGAATGGGGTTTTGTGGTGCCAAGTTAGACTTAGGGTATCTTGAGCTAAGCCGGTGATGAGGACAGTCTGGAGGAGGCTGGCCAGCCTACTGCTGGAAGAGAGGAGTCCCAGTGGGTGAATGAAACCCCTCCCTCTTGCCTATCTCTGAGGCTGCTTTGAAGGGGAAACTAGTTAGCCTAGTGTGGGCATCAGGGCCCAGCAGGGAATTTGGCAGAACACAGTCCTAACATAGTGCAGAAGTGTTCCGAGGCGCGAGGGAAAGTAGGAGTGGGCAGGGGGAGGGTGTTCCCGGGCGGGTGGTGGGCGGGTCGGCAGGGGGGCTGGTCCAGGGAGGGGGGCAGGCTTGGTATTCGGCCATAAGGATTCAGCCTCATCCCCAGCTTGCTTGGCCCTGATTCCGGCCACACGGTCTCCTTGGATCTGTGCCTACTATTTAGCAGGCGTAAATCCAAGGAGCCCATGGGGAGGCTGGCCCTTGCACCGGGAAGGCTCCAGTCTCCCCCAATACTGTGGTGGATATAGTTCAGGCCTGCCGGCCTGCCTGTTCCAGTGCAGGATAGGATTTTGCTGTGAGTTATAGTGTTTCCAAGGAGCTCAACAACACCTACATCTTGCTGTAGAGTCGGAGCAGACCCAGGAGTCAGGTTCTTCTCCCTTGTTGGGGCTGCTAACAATTCTTCCATGATTATTTTACAAGACGCATCTCTGCAAGTATGAGCAGTGCTTGCAGCTCCTCCAGGTAGGCAGGGCAGGTGAAACCTACACAATAAACCATTCAGTTTGGCTAATGGAGCATGGCACACATAATCAAGTCTCTCTCCTCTGATCTCGGTGCAGGTCACTTTTATTTTCACTTTGGGAGAAAAAAAAATATATAACAAAACTCAGCCAATTTGTCTTAATCAGGTCAGCCTTTCAGTGCTTTGCTACAAAGCCAACACTTTATGTTCAGCCTTTGCCGATGCCCTCTTGGATAATGTCCAAAGAAAGCAACTAAAATTGAAATCCAGGGCGGATTTTATATTGTTGGGCGGGGTAAACATTGCTAACAGTTGCTATGGAGATAATAAGACCAACACTCAAAAACAGTGTTTTTTCACCTGGGCAAGATATTTAAATGCATTTTTAGAACAGTAATATTATTATCCCCATTTTACTTAGAGTGAAATGTAATTATAGGACAGCCCAGTCCTAACCTGCAATGGTTAGGAGGCAGCCAGAGATATGCTTGGGGTAAGGGCATCTTTTTTCTCTTACTCTCATAGCCTCAGCCCAGAGGTGTACCTAGAGGGGGGTCAGAGCACTACATTTTGCAAGCAGCCACTCTTCCTCCTCTGAAAGATAGATAGAATTTTTATTGGCCATACATGGAATTTCACCATACATGAAATTTTACTCCGGCCCAAAAGCTCTCACATATACCTTAAACTAATAAGTAATAATACAACAAAATATACCATCACATTAACAAGATCCCACTAATTCTAAATTTATCCAAGACAGAACATCAACATACACTCAATACCACATATAATCAATACCACACAATCAGCTATTTAGTAACCCAATAGCATGGGGAAAAAAACTGATACACAATGTCCTATAACGACGCCCAGAGAGAAGAAGTTCAAACAGATTACGGCCAGGATGAGAGCGATCTGCTACAATCCTCTCTGCTCTCTTCCTCATCTGAGCAATATACTGTATAAATCATCCATTGAGGGCAAGCTGGCCCTATTATTCCTTCTGCGGTTTTGACTGTCCTTTGGAGTCTATTCTTATCCTGTTTAGTCACTGGACCAAACCAGACCGTTATAGAGTTAGAAAGAACAGATTCAAAGATTCCTCTATAAAACTGAATCAACAGCTCTGTGGAGCCATTCAGAGCCAACGTATTTTGTCCATTTTGCTCCAGCTGCTGGGAACGGCTCCAAAGAGAAGGGGGAGCAGCTGCTTGCAAAACTTAGTGCCATGATCTCCTTCTAGCTATGCCTCTGCCTGCCTTATATACCTGGCAGAGGTCCGAGTATTCCTGTGCAATGACACTTGGCTTGGAAGGGGAACTAGGAAAGGGTGGAGGCCTCTAACTATCCCGCCCCCTCCTGGGCCTGCCCCGCCCAGCAATGGGATCTACAAATGAACAAGGGAACGCTGGGTGGGACCTACGCGGGGCTTCCGCGTGATTGGCTGCCCATCTGTAGCGTTCTGCAGCTGTCCTGGCCTCAGGGGGGCTGCCCCTGGTTAGCGCACCCCCCCACTGCTCGCCCAGGCACCCGGCGTGACCCTCACCTGTCCCCCAAGGCGAGCAGGAGCCCTCCGAGGTCAGGGCAGCTGCAGAATGCTACAGACGGGCTGCCACTCAAGAGGAAGTCCCGCCTACATCCTGCCCAGCATTCCCCTTGTTCATTTATAGATCCCATCGCTGGCCCCGCCCCTTTCCTATTCTCCCCTGCCCAAAGGCTTACCCTCCCCACCTCCAAAACACCCTCCCACTACCCTATTCCAGTCAGCTGTATACCTCTGCAGAGTCTAGGCCTTTGGATACAGGGCTGGCAGGATGGAGCAAGCCTCCCTGCCAGCAATGCCCACGCGTGTGGTGTCGTAAACATACTTTATGGCATACTTTTTCGCAATACCTTCAGCCGGTGCAGGGACCGCTACGACTGCAGAGGCTCGAGGTAAGATTGAACTCTGAGGGCGCAATCCTAACCAACTTCACTGACATACCTCTGCCAATGGAGTATGTTCTGCTTTCTGCAGTGGAGCAGTAGTCGTGGAGGCCTCCTCAAGGTAAGGGAATGTCTGTTCCCTTTCCTTGGAGCAGCATTGCCCTTACCCCGGTGCTGGAAAATTGGTTAGGATTGTGCCCTGAAGCTCAGAGTGTATCCTTCCCAGAGCTGTCTGTGGACGCTTGGAAATATGCACATGGGCTGCACAAGCCAGGACGACAATTGCACAGTGAAGTAAAACATCTGGAGAAATTGAAGGTTATATTTGTTTCTCTCGTAAAATAACACTTGTTATACCTTTTACGTAAACCACCTAATCTACAAGACTCAACTCTACAAGAAAGGCAGTATATAAGTACTGTAATGAATACATACATAAATATAATTGGGAGCGCAATCCTAACCTGGACTTAGGCTAGCACAGTTAGGCCAGCAAAGTTTGGCCAGCACAAGGGACCCTGTAAAGTATGTTTGGACCACTCTTGGACTCAGAGAGGCCAGCACACAGACATGCTATCCTCCCTGACTATGAGAGTGGTCCAAATCAGTGATGTCATGCAGGGGGTACGCGAGTACCGGTTTCTAGGATTACAGCTGGCCCCGCCCATTCGCCCACCCACTCGTCGACTCCGCCCTCTGCAACGTTTGAATTTCCTGCATGTTTGAGTTGCCTGCATGTTCTCAGAGCCAGGCAGGCAGGCAGCAAGCAGAGCCTTTCCTTTCCTTGCCACTGAAAAATGAGTTGCTCTGGGGTTTTAACATGATGCCAGGCCTCCTTAACATGTTCTGGGGGTGCTGTGGAATACTGTTGCAACTGTTGGGTCAGTTTAAAATCATCTGAGGCCCAAAAAGGGCTTTTTTCATGTCACTTCCTGCCACGACATCACTTCTGGCTTATGACGTCACTTCCGGTGGGCGGGTCCCGACACGTGCCAATCAAATGTGAGTACCTGTTCTTAAATCATTTAGATGACACCACTGGTCCAAATGCACTTTACGTTGGCCCTTGTGCGGGCCCCGCTGTGCCGGCCTAACCCCAGGTTAGGATTGCGCTGTAGATCACATAATTACAATTTTATGTAGGGGACTATGCAGTATGGCTAGGAACCGTGGCAGGAACTAAATACTAGAGCCCTTTATCCTGATCATATCCGGTCATTTTGCGAGCACTTCGACACTATTATTTCAAAAGAACAAACTAAACAGGCTCCAAAGTGCGTAGTCTGACTCGCTACCTTGATCCTCCATCCAATGATTTTGTGTTTCTTAGCATTCCATCAGCCAAGGGGGAGTTCTGCTTTTCTGCTACCCTGTTTCGGTATGCCTTTATCAGACCTAATTTTCTAAGCCCCACAATGACCACACTGCATTGGGTTGACCGGTCAGGCTGTACACCTCAGGCCCACATCGCCGACATCCTGTTGTACCACAATGTTCTCCAATACCACTCTGGTTAGTCCGACTGCTACTATTTCTTTTCATTCAATTAACTCCATTTCCCCCCCCATTGGTTTGTTTTCCAAGAGACCCTTAAAGAGGAAATGTGTTTTCCTCTCCTCCTGTTTTTGTTCTGGCCACTTGGAGACTTTAAATAACTACTCCAGGCCATTGTTTATCAATCAGGCAGTGTTCTCTTCCAGCACACACAGGCTGCATCATTGGGGAGATTTCTGGGGCTTGCTCTCAATGCTTTAACATGTCACGTTGACCTCTTCCTTTTGGACGAGGATGATGCTGAAGAACATACCATAACAGATCAATAACACAGGCAGCTTTTCCTGAAACAAGCAGAAATACAGTGCAATGCTGGTGCCAGGCTGATGCTGGGAGCCTTGCTGGGGTAAAGCAAGCACCCCTCTCCTAAGAAAACTCCCCCCCCATGACAGCTTTCTGTGCACACTGAAGATGACCTATTGTTCCACCAAATTCCCTGCTGGGTCTCCCCAAGGGCCCTAATGCCCACACTAGGCTAACAGAGATAGGGAAGAGGGAGGGGGTTCAGTCACCCACTGGGCCTCCTCTCTTCCAGCAGCTTTGTTTGGGATCACTGGCTGGTCAGCCTCCTCCAGACTGCCCTCATCACTGGCTTAGCTCCCAACAAACCCCACCACCAAACAATAGGCAGTCAGCTTGCCCAAGCTTCAACTGCCTCTTCCACTTGGTAGCTCCAGGGGCGTGGCAGACATACAACAGTTCCCCACAACGAGCTTACCTTAGCCAGTCTAGCAATCCGTCCATCTGTCCATCAGTCCTCCAGGCAGTCTGTCCATCAGTCCGTCCAGCCATCCTGCACCTTACCAAGGTCCTCATCCAGCACCTTCCCAGCTACCATCCTCCAGTACCTATCCAGCTTCTCTTTGCTAGTCCTGCCTCCAGCTTTATACTGAGGCCAGCCAATCAGTGGGCAGGCTTTAATTCATCAGCCACACCCATCTGCACCTGTGCTGGCCTCCCTTCATAGGAGGAGCCTCATCAGCCTTATCAGCTGTGCTCCCGAGGCTTGAGTTCTGGGATTAACCCCATAATCCCTGGACAAGGGGCCATTGCTGATACCATTCCCTCACTCCTTGGGGTAGCTCCTGCCTTTTCCAATACACCTACGAAATGGCCTGATTCCCCATTCTGACCAGGGCTCCAGCCATGTGTTACAGGGGTCTCCAAACTTTTCGGCATGAGAGCCACATCATATATAAAGGCATTTAAATGGTGACCTACCCATGGGGGGCTCTGGAGCAGACCTAGTGGATACTGAGGTTGCACTGATTTATCCCCCTTCCGTAGGTTGCTGTGGTCTGGCCCCACCACCTTCCAAGGGCCGGATAAAGATCTTCCGGAGGGCCGAATTGGCCCTCGGGCCGGGGTTTGGAGACCCCTAATATATCACAAGAGTCTTCACCAGGGCCAGGCCAAGACCTCCCAATGCCTCTGGTGACATGCCAAAAGCTGCCTCCCTCATCCGAAGATGTGCCAACCTCTACTCCTCCCTCTTTGCAATGTTCTAGCTCAACAATCTCATTCTCTCCACTGTTCTTCTTTCTCTTCTTCCCTCTCTCCCTTGTCCAGTCCAAGAGTGGAAGGAGAAGGAAGAGCAGTAGAAGCAAATGGGCAAACAGAGTACCAGAGGCAGATCTAAGGGAGGGCAAAGCTCTAAGTTTTGCAAGAAGCCTTACCTTGCAGTGGAAATCACTCCTCTCCTGCACCGTTTTAGCCAATCCTCACAGGGAACAGCAGCATCTTGGCGTTGCTTACTGGCTACAGCAGCAAGGGAGAGGAGGGATTTACATGACAGGGTAAGGCTTCTTGCAACACTTAGAGCTTTGCCCTCCCTGTAGATCCGCCTCTGCAGAGTACTTCCTTCCCAACTTCAGTTGTTCTCATGGATGGGCAGGCCCCTTTCAGATACAGTTCATACAGTTCTGGTCGCCACATTTCAAAAAGGACATCGTGGAGCTGGAAAAGGTGCAGAAGAGAGCAACAAAAATGATAACAGGGCTGGGGCACCTTGTTTATGAGGAAAGGCTGCAGCGTTTGGGGCTCTTGTCTATAAAAAACTGAGTGGGGACATACATGATTGAGACGTACAAAATTATGCATGGGAGGGATAGAGTCAATAGAGGGATTTTCTTTTCCCTGTCTCACAACACCAGGATCAGGAGTTGTTGTTCAGTCGCTAAGTTGTGCCCGACTCTTCGCAACCCCATGGACCACAGCACGCCAGACCTCTCTACTAGCTTCCGGAGTTTGCCCAATTTCATGTTCATCGCTTCGGTGACACTGTCTAACCATCTCATCCTCTGTCATCCCCAGAGGCGGATCTACAGGGAGGGCAAAGCTCTAAGTGTTGCAAGAAGCCTTACCCTGTCATGTAAATCCATCCTCTCCCTTGCTGCTGTAGCCAGTAAGCAATGCCAAGATGTTGCTGTTTCCTGTGAGGATTGGCTAAAATGGTGCAGGAGAGGAGTGATTTCCACTGCAAGGTAAGGCTTCTTGCAAAACTGAAGACCTTTGCCCTCCCTTAGATCTGCCTCTGGTCGTCCCCTTCTCTTTTGCCTTTGATCTTTCCCAGCATGAGGATCTTTTCTAAAGAATCCTCTCTTCACATGAGGTGACTGAAATATTTGAGCTTCAGTTTCAGTATTTGACCTTCCAAGGAGCAATCAGGCTTGACTTCCTGTAGGATTGACCGATTGGATCTCCTTGCAGTCCAGGAAACTCTCAAGAGTCTTCTCCAACACCATAATTCAAAAGCATCTATCCTTCGGCGCTCCACCTTCCTTATGGTCTAGCTCTCACAGCCATACAGGGAAAACCATAGCTTTGACTATGCCAACCTTTGTTTGCAGGATGATGTCTCGGCTTTTTATTAAGTTGTCTAGGTTCACCATTGCTTTCCTCCCAAGAAGTAAATGTCTTTTAATTTCATGGCTACAATGACCATCTGTGGTGAACTTGGAGCCTAGGAAAATAAACTCTGACACTGCTTCCATTTCTTCCCCTTCTATTTGCCAGGAAGTGATGGGAGTGGTTGCCATGATCTTAGTTTTTTTAATGTTGTGCTTCAAGCCAATTTTTGTGCTTTCCTCTTTCACCCTCATCAGAAGGTTCTTTAGGTCTTCCTCATTTTCTGCCATTAGAGTGGTATCGTCTGCATATCTGAGGTTGTTATTTCTCCCAGCAATCTTGATTCCAGCTTGTGAATCCTCCAGCCCATCTTATGATGTACTCTGCGTAGAAGTTAAATAAGCAGGGTGACAGCAGTAAATAAGCAGCCTTGTTGTATTCCTTTCCCAATTTTAAACCAATCGGTTGTTCTGTGTCCTGTTCTAACTGTTGCTTCCTGACCTGCATAAAGGTTTCTCAGAAGACAGATAAGGTGGTCTGGTACTCCCATCTCTTCAAGAACTTGCAACAATTTGTTGTGATCAAAGGTTTTTCTGGAACTCTCTTGCTTTCTCCATGATCCAGCGAATGTTGGCAATTTTATCTCTAGTTCCCCTGCCTCTTCAGAAATCAGCTTGCACTTCTGGTAGTTCTTGATTCACATACTGCTGAAGCCTAGCTTTTTGAGCATAACCTTGCTAGCATGTGAAATGGGTGCAATGGTTCGGTAGTTCAAACAATCTTTGGCATTGCCCTTCTTTGGGATTAGAATGTAAACTGATCTTTTTCAGTGCTTTCTAAAGCCCACTTGACTTCACACTCCAGGATGTGAGGTTCGAGTTCAGTGACCGCACCATTGTGGTTATCAGGAACATTAAGATCTGCCTCATCTGCTTCTGTTAGGTCCTTGCCTTTCTTGTCCTTGATTGTACCAACCTTAGCTTGAAATAGTCCTCCAATTTTCTTGAAAAGATCTCTAGTCTTTCCCATTCTATTCTTTTCCTCTATTCCTTTGCACTGCTCATTTAGGAAGGCCTTCCTATCTCTCCTTGCTGTTCTCTGGAAATCTGCATTCAGTTGGGCATATCTTTCTCTTTCCCCCTTGCCTTTTGCTTCCCTTCTTTCCTCAGCTATTTGTAAAGCCTTATCAGACAGCCACTTTGCCTTCTTGCATTTCTTTCTCTTTGGGATGGTTCTAGTTGCTGCCTCCTGTACAATGTTACGAGCCTTCTTCAGGCACTCTATCTACCAAATCTAAGCCCTTAATTTGTCACCTCTATTGTATATTCATATGGGATATGATTTAGGTCATACGTGAAGGGCCTAGTGGTTTTCCCTACTTTTTTAAGTTTAAGCCTGAATTTTGCAATAAGAAGCTCATGATCTGAGCCACAGTCGGCTCCAGGTCTTGTTTTTACTACCTGTATAGAACTTCTCCACCTTTGGCTGCAGAGAACCTAATCAATCTGATTTCGGTGTAGACCATCTGGTGAAATCCATGTGTAGTGTTGCCACTTATGTTGTTGGAAAAGGGTGTTTGCTAAGACTAATGTGTTCTCCTGACAAAACTCTGTTCGTCTTTGCCCCCACTAAAATTGAGTGTTAGAGTTAGAACAGAAAAGGAAATACTTTTTTATCCAGCGGGTAATTAATCTGTGGAACTCCTTGCCACAGGAGGTGGTGATGACATCTGGCCTAGGGGCCTCTAAAAGGGGATTGGACAGATTTCTGGAGAAAAGGTCCATTGTGGGATACAGGCCAGGATGGGTGGTGCAACCTCCTTACATTAGTAGTAGGCTACTTCAGAATGCCAGGTGCAAGGGAGTGGCCACAGGATGCAGGTATCTAGTTGTCTCGTGTGTTCCCTGAGGCACCTGGTGGGCGACTGTGATATACAGGAAGCTGGACTAGATGGGCCTTTGGCCTGATCCAGCAGGGCTCTTCTTATGTTCTTAAGGCCCAGATTGGATTGTAAGTTATTATAGCTCCCTCCCCACAGAAAAGAAAGCAAATTTTGTTTTATTTACCTCATATTTCCCTCAGGCCAGATAACTGTGCCAGCCTAATTCCAGGTTAGGATTGCACCCTGGGTGACCTTGGGCCAGTCTCTCCCTCTTTCTCTCAGCCTGACGTACCTCACAGGGGTGTTGTGCTGTGTACACCACCCTGAACTCCTTGGAAGAAGGGTGGAATACAAATGCGAACAATAAAAAAGAGCCCATTCCTAACCTGCACTGGAATAGGCAGGCCAACAAGCCTGTGCCATATTTAGCGCAGGTTAGGAGGTGGCTGCTGCACAAATCGGGGATTTATTTTCCCTGTGGCAGCCACCATAACGGGGCTACTTGAATCTGCGCCAGCAAAATCACTGATGCAAATCCTAGCAGTCTGCGTAAGGTCCCGCCCTCCACCCAGGGCTGATCCACCCACTGGACCACCCTCCCCCCACCTTGAAATGGCCCTGCGTCAGCCTGCATCTGACCTCTCCCAACCCACCCCCCATCCCCAGGCTGGCCAACCTCACCTGGCGCAAACGTACCCCTGCAGGCCCAGGATCTGGTGTGCATTCTTGCGCTGACCTCCCCGACTCTTGAGTAGTCACAACCAGCGGCGTCATGCAGCCGGAATGCTGGGCGGGAGGAACGGGTGAGCGGCAGCCCGCCCGTTGCATTCCGCTCCGTTTCGCCGTCTTCCCCGCCCCCGCGGGGGCGGGGAAGCCGGCAAAACGGAGTGGTACGCAACGGGCGGGCTGCCGCTCACCTGTTCCTCCCACCCAGCATTCCGGCTGCATGACGCCGCTAGTCACAACCATATGTTATGGCATGTTTTCGATACTCCCAGGCCGGTGCAAGGGACCTGCACCAGTCCACCATGAAGGCAGGATTGCACTCTAAATAAACTCCTAGCTCCAAACTCCTCCACTCCACAGGTGCAAGGTTGGCCCCTGGCCTGGGGCAGGAATTGGGATTCCCTTCACATGTGCAGAAAAGCTCCTGCTCAGACCAGAGTATCGCTGCATCCAAGTCAGAGTCATTCTGCATAAAGTCTGAACTGCCCTTTTGGCTATTATATGTTCTGTCTGGATATTGCTTGGCAGGAGCTTTGCCTTTTTTGGCTCAAGTTTGCCCATTTCCGATCCATCCAAATCGGAATTGGAAAGATCTTGGGGAAAAAAAGCAAATTTGTGCTGACATGGCAAGCAAACAAAATTGTGCAAACAAACAAGCAAACAAAATTGTGCTGACGTGGCAAGTGGCTAATAGCATCTTCCACGGAGGACTTAGGCTTGGCTTGTGCCAATTACTTAAAGATGTCTACTGTAGTTCGTCTTAAGTAGCTGTGCTTGACTTACAGCAAGAGGTGTTTGAAATCGGTGTTATTTATTTTACTCATTTTAGCCCATTGTGTTCAGTAAGACTTGGGGCCTGATCCTATAACTGGACAGCACCAGTGGCCGCAACACCTCCCAGGCAATGGCTGTCACAAAGTGCCTTATAGCACTTTTGCATTGGCAGTAACGCCACAGTGCCAGCACTGGGCCTCAGCACCATGAAGACGCCACAGAAAAGCAGCCAGCACCGCAGAGGAACACTTGAAGTCCTACTGTTTGGGGGGGGGCACATGCCCTGGGCCTCCAAGAGGCAAGCGTTATTTGGCCCTCCCTTCCTCCCTCCCTTGCCCCGTACACAGTGGAGTCATTCAAATGATTTAGGAACAGGAACTCACTTTTGAGTTCAAATTCAAATGTTGAAAAAACAAACAAAAAAACCCCCAGAAGCAGCCACGGAGCCCGTTAGGATCCGGAACGCCCGTTCTGGTCCGTTCCCCCTGAATGACATCACTGCCCGTACAGCTCTGAAATGGAGCCTGGCATTGGGGTGGTGGTGTCAGTGGGTGGTGAAGGCATGGAACTGGTGCAGGGGGCGCCCAGTATTGACCCAGCCTCAGGGTGGAGAGTGGGCTGGGTGCGCCCTTACCCCAAAGAGGTTCTGGTAGCTTCCCTGGTGCCTACAAGAAACAGCAGTGACCATTTCGGTGCCACTGTTCCTCTGGGCACTGGGGCAGCATAGGTTTGGACTGCCCAACTGTAATCCTTTCTTACTCACCGGAAACAAACACTGGAAACAAACACCTTTTTTGGAGGAAAAGTCCATCGTAGGCTACAGGCCATGATGGGTAGTGCAACCTCCATACTTTAGAAGTAAGCTACCTCGGAATGCCAGATGCAGGGGAGTGGCAATGAGATGCAGGTATCTAGTTGTCTTGTGTGCTCCCTGAAGCATCTGGTGGGCCACAGTTGTGAATAGGAGGTCACCTTAAAGCACTTTGAGCCCAATACTTTGGCCTACTGTATGGGAGCTATCCGAAAAACAATGGAAGTGGACTCTTGGTGCCCTTACTGTAGCTTAATAAATTCATACTGAAATGTTGGAAAGACAAGCGCCCTCCCACTATTTTTCAATGGATGGAAGATTTCCTTCCATGGCTCACAGAAGACAATTTGCACACGTTTTTGGATATTTGGAAGTCCCTTTTAGAAATTTGTTTGCACATTATTAATATCCATTGTATATATGGTTATGATTATTAGTATGTTTTATTCTTTTTAAAGCAATTCCTTTCTTTTTAAATTTTTTTTCCTTTTCCTTTATTTTGTCTTTCTGCATTTGAATATTTTGTTTAGCAATTGTATTATTGTATTATTTTTCACTAATAATGGAAACTCCAGTCCTGCTAAGATGCCTCCAAAACTTTAGGGGGGGGGAGTGTTTTCTCTCCAAACATTATTTTTGTATATTGCCATACTATGTTGGGCTTGTTTGTGCTGGCTGATGTAAGTCAGTTAGGGCTCCTGTTCTTTAGAACAGGAATGAGAGAAGACTTTGCATGAAAAAATCAGACACGCACTCCTGATTGGTGTAATATTGTCTCCAAGTCAATGGTTTAACTGTTTGAACAAGTGATGTGTTAAAGCAAAACTCCTGAAGCCCCAGTACACATTCAGCAAGAACAAGGTTGTTTCTCTTTGGGCCTCAGCCAAATCCGAAAGTGAGCATTGCAACCTGGCAACACACAAGTGACCTGTGTGCTTAACATTCAGCATTGCAAAGGGAACATTTTTAAACTACCTTTGCATAAACTCACAGGCCGGTCATGCAAATGCGTATTAAGGCGAAAACAGAACAAGACATTCTTAGTAGGGCCACCATAAGTGATAGAAAATGAAGTTGATTTCCGACAAGCGTTGGTCTAGGTCTCGTAAGATTCCGATGTGAAATGTAAGTCCAGAGACTGTAAGGCAAATTCTTTTCAAATTCAGGGGATTGAAAGAACCGGGGTGGTGCGACCTGAACTGCTACCTTGAATCTGCTGGATCTGTGCTACAAAAACAAAACAAACCACTAGAGGCCAAATCCGAACTAAGTTCCCCTGCACTGAGGCAGGCGCACTGTGCAGCTTCCACTTTATCCTATGGGTGAATTTTGCATGTTGGGGAGTCTCCTCTGAGTAAGTCCCAGCAGGAGCGACAGGTCAAATTTGGACATGCACTAGCTATATAGCACAAGTCCACATGGATCCATGTTAATGGATCAGGTCTAGGATGGGGGGATAGGATACAGTGCATGTTGATCCACCCACTCCCTGTTGCCCGCCCCTGTTCCTTGCTGCACAGCACCAGACGTACCTGCTCCAGCGGCTGCAGCTCTACACACCGGTGGTGAGAAGGCTCTGCTTTATGGCACTTTTGCGACAGCCTGCACTGGCGGGACACATGTTCTGCCAGTGCTACGAACTAACAGATTGAGAAATCCATCAGGAGCAGTGGTTCTCAAACTTTTTAGCATCAGGACCGACTTTTTAGAAGGACAATCTGTCCGGGACCTACCAGAGGTGATGTCATAGCCAAAAGTGCCGTCACTGTGACGCCAGAGCCTGCTGCTTTCCTGAGAATGCAGCAATCAGTTGGGTGATTTCTCAGCCACTTTCCAGTAGCAAAGTGAATCAGAAAGAAAAGAAGCCTATTTACAACCTTGACACAAGCAAAACAACCACACAGCCCTCCCTCTTTCCAGCATCCCATCTTCCCATATTTTCAATATGGCTGCTCTAGGTCCTTTGTGACCCACCCGAAATTGGCTTGTGAGCCACTGGTGAGTCCCGACCCACAGTTCAAGAGAGATCTAGACAGCAACTGATCTAGAGAGAATTGGGCCATAAAACCTTTACTATGGACCTTGTTGTTTGCTGCCATAAAACCAAGAAATCCCTGGTTTCTCAGCTGTGTGCAAAGATTCCAGTAAGAGGGGAATGAGTCGCTTCTCACTCAAGCAAGTAACTGTGCAAGATAACTGTGGGTCTCGCTCAAGCAAGGTAACTGCATATAACTGTGATTTGCATTGGCAGCAGGCTGGAGGGAGGTGGCAGTTGTGGGGGCAAATGGCACCGCAGACCCTCGGTCTGTTCAGACAAGCAGGTGGTCTCATGGGCTGGCAGTGAGAAGAACACTGGTAAGACTAAGACCATCAATTGAGAAGTATGGAACTGGGAAGCCATGTTGGATTGGAATTGAGAATCTTGTAAAGGTGCCATGTGCCTTTTGAATGCTTTAAGGTTTACCACATGTTCCCCTTCAGCAAGCCCTCTGTAACTTAAAGCAGTGGTGTCATCTAAATGATTTAATAACAGGTACTCACTTTTGATTGGCATGTGTCAGGACCCGCCCACTGGAAGTGACGTCATAAGCCGGAAGTGAGGTCGTGGCAGGAAGTGACATGAAAAAAGCCCTTTTTGAGGCCTCAGACAATTTTAAACTGACCCAACAGTTGCAACAGTATTCCACAGCACCCCCAGAACATGTTAAGGAGGCCTGGCATCATGTTAAAGTGACCCAACAGTTCCAAGTGGCAAGGCAAGGCAAGGCTCCACTCGCTGCCTGCCTGCCTGCCTGGCTCTGAGAATGTGCAGGCAACTCAAACGTGCAGGAAATTCAAACGTTGCAGGGGCGGAGTCAACGAGTGGGCGGGGCCAGCCATAATCCTAGAAACCGGTACTCGCGTACCCCCGCGTACCCCCTGCATGACATCACTGACTTAAAGGCTCTTGCTCCAATAGAGATATAGATAGACTATCCATTATCCAGGCATCCGAAATGCAGACGATTCCAAATTCCAGACATTTTTGTCCAAAACTTTTTTTAAAACTTTCTGTAGTGTGACCACCGGAAGGTCTAGTGCTCATTCCCACGTACAGGTTGCAAGTTCTATTATCTGCTTTGTGCCACTGTTGAAAGGTGTCAAAGCGGCCAGCAGACGCCCCAGTGGGTAACAGTGAAAACAGCAAGAGGAAACATTTCGCATGATATTGATGCAACTATTCCAAAATCTAGAAGAAAAAAATCTAAAATCCGGAAACCTTCGCGTCCGAAGCAGTCCAGATAAAGGATAATCAACCTGCACAGCATCAGCAATACAAACATTATCCAAGATATAGGACTGTAACTGTTGTGGTGTCTCTCCACGAATCTTAGGAACTGTGGTTTTGTGAGACGCTGAATGTTCTATTACAGATCCCAAATCTCTCACAAGCAACTAGAATTTCCAGTGAAAGAGAGACTTAGATAAGCATTTTTATGTGTTTAAAGTTTATTTAATAAACACCACCAGTGGCGGACTTAACCGAGTCTCTGTCCCAGGGCCAGGTGCAGTTGTCACCTCTACCTGCACCAGGTCCCCACCCCCTGCACTGCCCCCGCTACACCCCCACGCCCAGTGGCATTATTCACCCGGTACACTGGGCGGGACTTACCTTTGAGCAGCAGTCCGCCCGTTGCGTCATGCCGCGTTCCGCCGCTTTCCCGCCCGCCCCAGCGAATAACGCCACTGCCCACGCCATGCTCAATTTTTGCACGCCATGCCATGCTCAATTTTTGAACCTTTCAGATGCCGGGGTGGGAGGTGGGCCGACTTGCTGTTCTGCAGCTTGCCTCTGCAAGAGGCAATCCACCTCTGCACTGCCACCCCCACTCCACCAGAGTGGTACCCAAGCACTTGCCCCCATGGTATCAATCAATCACTAGTATTTATATACCGCTTTTCAACACAAAGTTCACAAAGTGGTTTACAGGTATAGAACTGCCACTGAACACCACTAGCAAAATACATCTCCAATACAAAAAAAAGAACATTATAAACAGACTGCAAAATCTAATGTAACGTGGTATGGAGATGCCCAAACTGTTGTGTAAGAGACAGGGAGATATTCACTAACCCCTGCGGAGTTTCTGCTTGTAATGAAGCCAAAAGGGTAGGGTGGCTGGTTGTTTGACTCAGAAAAACATGTTAATCTGGCTGGGAGCCGAGGTCAGCATCACTGCCAAGGCCACAGGCACTAACCCAGCAGCGACTGCTGGTGAGTTGCAGTGGCCGTCAGAGATTGTGGGCTCCCCTTCCTCTGTGCCCTGCTGCTGTGTGCAGGGCCCAGGAACCGTCTGTCTGCCTCCCATCATCCCAGAGTCCTCGCCAGCAGAGGCGGATCTACAGGGAGGGCAAAGCTCTAAGTGTTGCAAGAAGCCTTACCCTGTCATGTAAATCCCTCCTCTCCCTTGCTGCTGTAGCCAGTAAGCAATGCCAAGATGTTGCTGTTCCCTGTGAGGATTGGCTAAAACGGTGCAGGAGAGGAGTGATTTCAACTGCAAGGCAAGGCTTCTTGCAAAACTTAGAGCTTTGCCCTCCCTTAGATCTGCCTCTGCTCGCCAGTTCTGTTCCTATGGGAGGCAGCAGGGACTTGGCCACAAACCAAGGGCCCTGGTCGGCACATATTGAACTAGTCCATCCTCCGGTCCTCATTACCATCCCCCGTGGCAAAGGCCCACTCTCTCCCTGGCCGTGGAAACATCTCTGGCCAGGGAACAGCCTGATCACCCCCGCAACAGCTCTACTCCTCTGTCACTCATTTAATTCTAGCCAATTAAGCACAAGCACTTCCCCATGTAGCCTTGCACTAACTTAGAGCGCAATCCTATACCTGCGTTGTGTTGGCGCTACGCTCTTGCGCTGGTCTAGCGCTGTCGCAAACGTGCTGTCAAGCGCATCGGTGTCGGTGGTACAGCGCTGGGCCGGCACAAGCAGCAGCGCCAACACTCGGACACCACTGCAACCACCAGCAGTGTCGGCCTTGTGTCGGCTCTAGGCCTCGCCGAGGGCGTTCCAGAGGCATGTCGGGAGTGTAACTGGGCAGCGCAGTGGGTGGCGATGCAGGATGGCTGTAGTGCCAAATCCTAAACCCTGTCCCCGGCGGCCCTGATTCAGGCTGCTCCTGCGCATGTTGACTCGCGCTTGCAAAACAGCAGGCCCAGATCTGAGCAGGCCCATAGGGATGACTGGGGCTTAAGTGGGTGCAAGGGAAAAACCTTTCCTTGTCCTGCACGTTGCTGCTGAGAGCGGCGCTTCTGTGCTTTTGGGTACTGTGATTATATTAAAGAAATGTGCTATGTATCAAATCCATACAAGTTCAGGAACCTTGTCCTTTGTGTCACCCTTTGAACTTAGCACGTCGAGTAACAATGTTAGACTGCTGACTGAACCAATGACCTTTGGCTAGAGGAAGTTAAATCATAAACCGCAGACCTAGCTAAACCTGGTCCAGACTTTTGCTGAAGCAGTAATATAACACGTGTAGCCTATGTAATGCAAAATGCTGAACTGTTATGTACTGTGCTAAAGATAGTAAAATGTTGAGATAATCATTACTCGTGGGAGGCGTGAAACCCCAATATTCTGTAAAGAAAAACTTATCGACTGTAAAATTGTCTCTGTAAGCTTTGGAGAAACATTTCCTTACAGACACCCAACTGCGCAGTTGAAAATAAAGGCTTTTTGAAACTTTTGCAAAGATCCGAGTCTCTTTTCATGGATAAGGCCTTTTCATGAATGCCTTTTTAGGCAGAAAGGCGGGGTAAAAATCTTTAAAATAAATAAAATAAAAATAAATAAATAAAATAAGGGTGCCTAACAGACAAGGGTCCCTAACACTGCTGCTGCCTTCTAATGGGGTTTAGGATACAGCCCTGCTAAGTTGGCCCTACTATGTCGGCCTTACTTAGGATTGGGCTGTTAGTAGTAGTCCCCTGACCCTCAACACCTTCACACCACCCTGCCAGCACCTCGTAAGTTTTCTCTTGTTTGCCTTGCTTTGGAGTAAAGAGCTTCACCCCCTCAGCCTGAGACTGGACTGGCTCCTTCCTCAGATCCCAAAGAACCCCCCCCCCCCAGATTGCTGCGAGAGCCGCTACAGGCAGTGGTGTCATTCAAATGATTTAGGAACAGGAACTCACTTTTGATTGGCACTTGTCGGGAACCCAGAACCAGCCATGGAGCCCGTTAGGATCCGGAACGCCCGTTCTGGTCCGTTCCCCCTGAATGACATCGCTGGCTACAGGCTGAAACATGCTTAACCAACTCCTCCTTTCTCCCAGGCAGAGCAGGGCAATTGCTGCTTGTGGGCAAGGCTGAGTGGCGGAGCAGTGGGGCTGGGCGGGAAAAGGCAGACAAGGGGAGCGATGGAGGCGGGAACAACTGTGCTTGCAAGGTGCAGCCACTATCGCCACTCACTCACTGGCCTGCGCCTCCCCCCCGGGCGCTGGTGTCGGAGCAGAGCAGCCACAGAGCAGGTATCAGCAGCAGGAGGGGCTCTGCCATTGGCAGCCACATGCAGTTCTGCAGCAGGCCTTTCGGATGGCAGTCTGTCTAGCATGGCATGCTTGGGGGGGGAAGTGGTACACGGACCTTCCCCCTTTCACCCCTCCTGGTTCTGTTGCCATCTGTTGAATCTGTCCTTGAGCCTAGATAGATAGATAGATAGATAGATAGATAGATAGATAGATAGATAG
>JAJKFI010000017.1:14652415-14715655 GCA_029204185.1 Lerista edwardsae | reverse complement strand
AGAGAGAGAGAGAGAGAGAGAGAGAGAGAGAGAGAGAGAGAGAGAGAAATGTACTAGGAGGCATAGGCTGTTCCACCTCCTCTTGCTGAGCAGCCAGGGGCCCAATCCTCTCCATGAGTACTCTCCACCCAGAGGGGTGGGGGTATACACAGGTACGCCTGTGTAAAGTGACCCCTCTCGCCTTCAGAGCTATTTGTGGCTGGGAATGCACAGCACCTCCCCTTTGCTCTTGCAGCCACGAATGAAGGCAAGGGGCAAGGACTGCTTTACACAGGCATTCGGGTACCTGAAAAACTTAGCGCTTTCCCATCCTCAGGGACCGCCACTGCTCTCCATCCAGCGAGACAGCACAGGGAAAGCAAAAGAAAGGTGCAGGCAGTGGCATAGCTAGAGGGGGGTCATAACACTGTTTATTGAGCCACAGTGCACTGTGTAAACAGCCTCTCCCCCTCCCTGCCGGAACACTATCAAGTGGCTAGAGTAATGCAGAGGCATCTTCTTCATATTGCTCTGGCCACCTGGTATGGCTCGGCAGTGGAGGCCCATTTACATGGCATGTCGCGGCCACTGTAAAGTGTGTTTGCACCACTCTTGGAGTCAGGGAGGATGGATTATGTCTGTGTGCTGGCCTCTCTGATGCCGAGGGTGGTCCAGACATACTTTACGGTGTCCCTTGTGCCAGCCAAACTTTGCCGGCCTATCTCCAGGTTAGGATTGAGCCCTTAATCAGATCATTTTCTTCTCATGCCACTTACTTCTGCTTTGAACCTGATTATAAATGTCATTGAAAGAGCTAGTTCAAGCCAAAATCTTGGAGGCGGTCATGGCAAAGGTTGTAAGATAAACGAATAAAAATGGGAACAGAAACATATCCCAATACATATAAAAGGTCTGTGCAGAAGTCTCACGTGCGCCCTGAGGCATCTAGTGGGCCACTGTGAGATACAGGGAGCTGGACTAGTTAGACCTTGGTCTGATCTAGTGGGGCTGTTCCTGTGAGTATATGTCTGAAGAGGAGCATCTGGTTCTGGTGGCTGTCAAAATGAAATGCTGCAGGGAATCTTGACTAGCCACCAGTGTGCTTACCTCGGAATTTATCTCAGAATTCCAGATGCAGGGGAGTGGCAACAGGATGCAGGCAACCTGTTTCTTGTGTGTTCCCTGAGGCATCTGGTGGGCCACTGTGAGATACAGGAAGCTGGACTAGATGGGCCTTTGGCCTGAACCAGTGAGGCTGCCTGTTCCTTTGAGTAAATGTCTGAAGAGGAGCATCTGGTTCTGGTGACTGTCAAAGAGAAACACTGGGGACAATCTTGACTGGCCACCGGTGCGTTTACCTCAGAATTTACCTCAGGATGCCAGATGCAGGGGAGTGGCAACAATATGCCTTGTATGCTCCCTGAGGCATCTGGTGGGCCACAGTGAGATACAGGAAGCTGGACTAGACGGGCCGTTGGCCTGATGCAGCAAGGCATTTCTTATATTCTTAAGTCCAAATGTGTTGAATAGGATGTATTGCCTAAGACCAGTACAGGTATTCCCAGGTCTTAGGGTCAAATCCTACCCAACGTTCCAGCCCTGATGTAGCTGTGCCAATGGGGCATGTGCTGCATTCGTGGGTGGTGGAGCGTGACGGAGGCCTCTTCAGGGTAAGAGAAACTTTGTTCACTTACCAGGGCTGCACGGCAGTTGCATCTGCACTCAAACGTTGGATAGGATTGGGCCCTTAATGCAACAAGGGTTACCTAGTGTTTGCAGAGCATGTAGGGCTGCAGCTGCCCCTCCTTGGGGGAATCCATGTGGCTGAGCGAGTCCTGGAAGTGGCATGAATACATGTCCCCAGGCAAATGTCCCACTTTGCCTCCCGATGAGCCTGTTGCTTCTTCTCAGCTAAGATCCTTTTGCAAGAGCCCCCAAAGCAGCGCCTGGGCGAGGACGCCGCCCCCCCCCCGCTGCCCCGGAGCGCCGCTCAGTCTCTTCCCCCCCCCCCGCCCACCTCGCTCCACCTCTGCCAGTCCCACCTCGCAGCTCCGCGCCTGCAATCGCGCCGGGCGCCCAGTGCCACGCGGCGGCCACCAGGAGGCAGGGCAGAGCCTGGGTTGAAGGAGTTCGCGCCGCGCGCTCTCCTCGCCCACTTTGCCAGACCTTCTCCCTAAGCAGGTCGGCGGGTGCAAGGCGACCCCTTCGCTCGGCCAAGCGGACGCCGGCAGCAGGGCAGCGCGGTCAGCGAGTTCCTTCCCAGGCAGCCGGCTCGGCTCGGCCCGGGCCGGAGAGGGGCTTCTGCGGAAGCGGGACTGCGGCGGACCGACGAGCGCCCGGAGCCCGCTTCGCTTCTGCTCGGCGCTGGCAGGCGCTTCCTCGCCGCCGCAGAGACTCGGGCTGCACCGGGAGCTCCACTGCGGGGAGGCGGTGCGTGGTGCGTCGGGAAACTCGCGCTCCGGGCTGGCGAGAGGCGACCTGCCCCGCTGGCTCCAGCCGGATCCTCTCGCTCACCCTCCTCCACCCCCCCCCAAACCATCCCCAAATTGCCGATCGGCGTCTTCTCCCTCTTGGGTCGCCTGAGGGAGAGGCGTGGTGGCCGCTGCGCCTCGCCCCGTGGGTAGGAAAGTCAAGATGTGGAGGAGGGGGCTTGGCGACGCTCCGGTGCTGCTCCGCCTTTGATCCGCGTTCGTCCTCCTTTCGACGCTCCGCCGTCCGTCCCGTCGAACCTCGGGGCTGCCCGGAAAGATGAAGACGAAGGGTGACGCCAAGGATTCTTCGTCTGCATCTTCTTCTTCCTCCTCCTCCTCCAACACCACCTGGGACGGGTCGGTCTCAGCCCCCCCACAATCTGGTCCCGTCCCTTTCCCTCGGAAGGAGACTATCGAAGCCATCGATCTGTCGTTGGATGGGCTTCTGTATCCCAAACACAGCGACGAGGACGACGAAGAGGAGGAGGAGGAAGAAGAGGAAGGAGAGCAGAGGTCGTACCTCCTGGAGGAGGAGGAGGAGGGAAGGGAGCGTCACTCCCCCTCACGCCGGGAAGGCTGCAGCTCCCCCACGGATAAGGATGCCTTGGACAGGGTCCTCGACACCTTCCTGACCCCCTCCTCGCCCCATGCCGACTCGGAAAGCCCCCCGGCCACCTGGTCATTCTTCGGCTCGGAGATGCCCGAGTTCTCCGGCGCGCTCCTGAGCCGCCGCCCCGACGGCAAAGCCGGGGACGCGGCGAGTGCCGGTGCTGCGGGCCTGTCGCCCCCGCCTCCTCCTTCCCCCGCCGTGGCTTCCTCCTCATCCCCGTGGAAGGCGGCTAAGGGCGTGGAGGGAGCCGCGTTCAGGAGCCCGAAGGGCAAGGCGCCAGCGGCTCCGTCCGCAGCGCTGCCCAAGGGCGAGGACGGCGGCGCGCGGCGGGGCTCGACGGAGCAGGCCGACGACGCGGCGGACGCCTCTTGTGCCAGCCACAGCAGCAGGCTGCAGCTGGCGCCGGGGCCGGATGCGCCCGCGGGGCGTCCTCCCCTCCCGACCCACTCCGGCTGCCAGGACTTTCTCAACGTGCCCATCCTGCCGCTGAACCCGGCCTACTTAGCGGCCAGGACTCGGCAGCTGCTGGACTTGAGCGAGCTCGGGAGCGGCGGCGGCAGCGGCGGCCCCTTCGGCGGGCACCCGCGCGCAGCCTCGCCGCCCTCCTGCAACTTCCAGGACTTGGTCAGCCACATGTATTCCCCCAAGGAGGGGCAGCTGCAGCCCTACATGCTGGGCGCTGCCGGCGGGGACTTCCAGCCGCCCTTCAGGATCAAAGAAGAAAGCCTGGCCGCCGCCTCGGCGAAGAACAGCCTGGGCGGCGCGTATTTGGCCGCCGGCAAAGCCTCCCCGACGGCCATCGCCGTTCCCTGCACGGACTACGCGCCTCTAAGCGTCGCTCCTCCTCAAGCCAAGAACAGCGGCAGCAACCACGAGGCGACCTCGCTGGAATGCATCCTCTATAAAGCTGAGGCGGCCGGCAGCGCCGCCTCATACGGACCAGCGCCTTGCAAAGCCTCTACGAGCGGCTGCATCGTGCAAAGGGAGAGCCTCAGCCTGCCCTCGACTTCCGCCGCGATGTCTCAGGGTCTTTACCAGCCGATCGCTCTTCAAGGCCCTCAGCAGTTGGCCTCGCAGCCTGCCGGCCTCAAAGACAGCTTGCCTCAGCTCTACCCCCCTTATCTGAGCTATATAAGGTAGGAAGACAATTTAACACCCCCCCTACCCCACAAAAATTGCTTTGATGTTCTCAATGCGTACCCCGCAGTGCATCCCTTGCTGTGACAATGTTGTGGCGTTGAAAGGTTTGCAGTGGTGCTCTCTGAAAATCTTCTCGCTGATTAACCCCACAATCCCGTGTATGCTGCTGCTGCCTACTCAAAAGTAAGCCCTTCTTTCTTTGCAACCTTCTTGTCCGCCTTTGCAACCCATTTACTGATTAAGAGCAACCTTCAAGCACTGATCCTCTCCAACTTTCATATGCAGCCACAGTGCAGCTCCCGGGGAACTGGAATAAACGTTCCCTTATCTTGAGTTCCACTCCATGAACTGCACCCCCCCCTCCAACTGCAGGATGCAGCGCACACCCCTTTGGCATAGCTGCATCATTGCTGGAAAATTGGATAGGATTGGGGCTGCAATCCTATCCACGCTTTCCTGGAAGTAAGCCCCATTGCCTATAATGGGACACTTCTGAGTAGGCAGGCATGGGTTTGGGGTCTCATCGTGCACATTTCAGCAGATGGATGTGTCCTGGAGATTTTGCAGGATTTTAGGCAAGGCTTACGGTTGTTTAATAACAACCTCTCCCAACTCAAAGTAGAGACCGTCTTCTTGGAATACCGAAGAAAATGTGGAAACTAGTGGTTCCACTATCCACACTCTCCTGGAAGTAAGCCCCATTGGCTGTAATGGAACTTACTTCTGAGTAGACATGCAAAGGATGGGGCTCTCAGATTGTTAGGCCATCATCTTTATCAGGGGTCTCCAAACTTTTTAGTAGGAGGGCCACGCCGTATATTTTATACATTTCCGTGGGCTGAAAAAAAATATCTGTTTTATAAATGAGTGAATGAAATTTAAATTTATAGGATTTACTTGGATCTTTTTTGTAATCCGCACGATATGATTCAGGACAAAAGAGAAATGTGACATTTACAAAGAAACAATGTTGTGCCTTGAGAAATGCTATGAGCAATGATATATAATGTGTAAAAATGTCAAATACTTTAAATTGCCAAGGGCTGGATAAAATCTTATGGTGTGCTGGGCTGTAGTTGGAGACCCCTGATCTTTGTATTGGAGAACCTGACATTCATCAAGGAACCTTCAATGTTCCCTATTAAACATAGTTAATTCTTCAACAAGTTAATTCCTCAGGTTGCCATCTTATATGTATACTGTCCTGAAAGAAGTCCCCCAAACACAATGGGATTAATTTTTGAATAACCATCTGTAGGATTGTGCTGTCAGTGGCTTAAACAATTGCTTGCCCTTCACCTACACAATGGATGAAAATGATTCCAATCAAAAACCCCAACAAAGGCATGGTATGTCTCTCCAACAAAGGCACACCTTGCTTGAGTCAGACAACTGGTATATTTTGTATTGCGCTTGCTGACTGCCAGTGGCTCTCCAAGGCCTTTTGTGGGGGATCCTTTTCAGTGAGATGTCAGGTTTAGGGCACAAGCCAATGAGATACAAGAAGCTGGACTAGATGGGCCTTGGCCTGATCCAGTGGGGCTGTTCCAATGAGTAAATGTCTGAAGAGGAGCATCTGGTTCTGGTGGCTGTCAAACAGAAATGCTGTGGAGAATAATCTGTTTACCTCAGAATTTACTTCAGAATGCCAGGTGCAAAGGAGTGGCCACAGAATGCAGGCAGCCTGTTGCCTTGTGTTCTCCTTGAGGGATTTGGTGGGCCACTGTGAGATACAGGAAGCTGGACTAGATGGGCCTTTGGCTTGATCCAGTGGGACTCTCCTTATGTTCTTATGTTCATGATAGTAAACATACTATTTCTACACTTGCGGATTGGAAGTCCCATCGTTGTTTGCAGTGTGTTGTTCAACTCTAACTTTCTGGAACTGCCACGGACTTTTAAAAAAGTTGGTATCCTCTTGCCAATGGAGCAGATCAGTTGCGTACAATTGAAACAGAGGCCCTTCCTTGGTATATGCACCAGCATGTAGCGTCTGCCGTATGTCTGCAGCTGGTCACATGGAAAAAGGAAGTACACTGTTGTATCAGCGGCGGATGGAGGATATTGAATAATGCATGGTTTGAAAATATGCAATGTAAGTTTATTGAAAAGCATGCAAGAACACTAGGAAGCTGCATAGAAAAGGCTTTTCCATACTGAGACTTGGTTTGATCAGGCTGTAAATTGCAAATCTGATGAAGTTTAGCTGAAGTTGGTTAACATGATCCTTCAGTCCTTCGTTAGCATGGGAGCTTTAGCCGTGCATGTGGGAGGTCAGAAATGAAGAAAAAAAACTGTACTTCCATCTAGCTAGCCTGTAATGGGAGGGGGGAGGAAAGTGTGTAGCTGCCCTTATTTGCCCCCCTCCCAATCTGCTCCTGCATTCATCTCCCGCTGATGGTACCTAATCAGTTTCACTTTAAATGCTGCAATCCGATTGGATCTTGGCTTGTTCTGTAGAACTCACACTGAGCCTTGGGAGCATTTCATTTGATAATTTCATTTTGGTTTGTGGCGTCGCATCGATCTTCGCTCCAAGGAGTTATGACCCTTATAAACATCTGAAAATGAATGTACTATTATTTAGAGTTGCAAGCTTTGATTGGCCTAATTAGCAGATCCATCAACTAAGCTGCAGTGAGTTAATCAGTGTGGACAGGTTTTTTTTTTTAATTGGTTGTTGTTTAGGCTTATTGTTTGTGAGTCAGTTTCAGCCTTTCATGAACAAACGTCAGCATCTGTATATGGAAGTGTAAATTGGCTTGCAGTTCCTGCAGCTCGAAGAAGCACCTATACTGAGGCCTCAATTATATTTTGAGGCTAAATGGACAAATTTAATTGGGATATTGAATTAACCATTGCTCAAAATAAATGGTTCACCAAATAACCATTTTTAAATGGCTCACATATGATTTTTTTTTTGGGTGCAGAGCAGGTACAGTTTTGAAATAATCTGTATTCCTTCTTAATCCTTATATTTCAGTATTAACACCTTAAACCTGTGAGTTTTTTTAAAATGAAGATACAGAACTTAAAAGGGGAAAACATTACCTGATGTGTTTTGTGTGCCGTCCCCTCAAAATGTGTAATCAGAACAATTCTAGAAGATAAAAGTTTGATATATGTGTGATAAGTATTATGTATTAATTTTTGTAAAATTAATCCGCTACTTTCCAATGTATAGGCTGATTTTAATTTATAGTATATGTAGCTGATTGTGTTACACCAGTGGTTCTCAAATTTTTTTAGACTGGGACCCAGGTTTTAGAATGGCATTCATGTCAGGACCCACCAGAAATGATGTCATTAACGTGGAAGTGATGTCATAACTGGGCAACTGGGCATAACTGGGCATAACTGCTAACTGGGCAAGAGGCATTTTTTCAAGTGGTGTTCCTCTTATATTTAGCAGGGGGAGAGTAATTGTGCAGTGTCTTTCTAGTGGCTGTTGCAGGTGGTCTGCCTTTTTTTAAGATTGTGAGCCATTTGGGACAGGGAGCCATTTAACTTTATTATTACTATTTGTCTGTAAACCGCTTTGTGAACTTTGTGTTGAATAGTGGTATTAATACAAGTACCTGTTGATTGCCAGGCGTGCTAGCATTGTGGCAAATTGAAACGACACACCTGGAATTTAAATGGGCGTTCTTGGACAGCAGCAATTGCATAACCATGAAACGTCCCTGGCATAAAGCAAGATTAGGACAAAATATTATGTAAATGCACTGAATTCAAAACAATTTTTTAAAAACCCTCAAGTGAAAATTAATACTGGCAACACTCACAAAAAGACTATAGCAAGAGTAAGGTCTGCAGCTTCCAAGATGGCTGCTGCCAGCTTCCCACGACCCATCTGACTTCAGATCATGACCCACCAAGTGGGTCCTGACCCACATTTTGAGAAACACTGTGTTATACAATTGTGAATCTCCGTTCATGTGTCTGATGGCCAGGCGTTTCTACAGGGATGGCAAAGCTCTAAGTGTTGTAAGAACCCTGTCATCAGTGATGTCATTCAGGGGGAATGGACCAGAACGGGCGTTCCGGATCCTAACGGGCTCCGTGGCTGGTTCCGGGTTCCCGACAAGTGCCAATCAAAAGTGAGTTCCTGTTCCTAAATCATTTGATTGACACCACTGCCTGTCATGTAAATCCCGCCTCTCCCTTGCTGCTGTAGCCAGTAAGCAACGCCAAGATGTTGCTGTTCCCTGTGAGGATTGGCTAAAATGGTGCAGGAGAGGAGTGATTTCTACTGCAAGGTAAGGCTTCTTGCAAAACTTAGAGCTTTGCCATCCCTGTAGAAACGCCACTGCTGATGGTGTATCTTTATTCTGATTCTGTCCGCCATATTTCTCTGATATAATTTAATACAGAAAATGCTGTATACAGTGAGAATACTATATATGCATAGGTATAAGAGATGTTGACCCGTGCCCTTGTGCATTGAAGGCCTGATCCATTATTTTCGGTCAATCAACATGCACCAAAAAATGCACTCTGGTAGCTCTGCCGATTTTGCTGAAATGAATGGGGCTGCTATGTGGCGCTGCTGAGTAGAATTGTGTGAATCTACTGCACTTATAAAGAACTGCTGGCTTGTCATGAAACCTTCATAACCTTTCCCCCTTTCATTTTGATCTCTCATCTAGGTCTGATTCAGAAGCTGGAGAGAGCTCTCAGTACAGTTTTGAGTCATTGCCGCAGAAGATTTGTCTCATTTGTGGTGATGAGGCTTCGGGTTGTCACTACGGAGTACTTACCTGTGGGAGCTGCAAAGTCTTCTTTAAGAGAGCCATGGAAGGTACCTTGCAGTAGTTTTTCTTCTCGTTGGTTCCAATAGTTGATATACAATAGAGTTCTCCAAGTCTATTTTATTTAAAAGATTCATGCGCCTCTTTTCCTGTTAAAAACTGAGATGCCCAAGGAGGCACCCAGTCAATGAACTGCAATACAATCAATAATAGAAAACCAGGAATACAAAAACATTAAGGGCACAATCTTAATCTGGAGTTAGTTAGGTTAGCGCAGTTAGGCCAGCAAAGTTTGGCTGGCACAAGGGACACCGTAAAGCGCATTTGGACCACACTCGTAGTCAGGGAGGATGGCGCTTGTCTGTGTGCTGGCCTCTCTGACTCCGAGAGTGGTCCAGATATACTTTACTGTGTCTTTTGTGCTGGCCAAACTTTGCTGACCTATCTGTGCCAGCCTAACTCCAGGTCAGGATTTCACTCTAAAACATGATGTGTAAGAATTAAAATGAACGTGAAATTGGGCGAACTCCGGAAGCTAGTGGAGGACAGGGAGGCCTGGCGTGCTGTGGTCCATGGGGTCGCGAAGAGTCAGACATGACTTAGCGACTGAACAACAACAACAAGAATTAAAATGGGTTATGGGGGGAACTACTCAAAGGAGACATGGCAATAACTTAAGAGAAGGAGTACAGGCTCCTTCCCGTATCCACAGGGGGACAGGTTCCAGCTGCCACCGAGGATACCGGGAATTGTGGATAGCAACGAACCCCAACAAAAAGGGGTTCCCCCATTGCGCCATTGATTTATCTGTTTCCAATTGCAGCCCTCCTGCTTCTGTGCTTTCTATGCTGCCTAAAAACACTAACAGGAAGTGAGTTGGAGGGCTGAAAACAACTCTGTGCAAAGCATCGCATTGTTTTTAGCACCTCCCCTCAGCACCAAATGTCACATATTACACAGTTTATATATTTTTATTCCACCCCTATGGTGTCCTTTTCCAAGGTGACTTTCACAACAAAAGTTTGAATGTTAATTCTGCCTCTTCCCCCCCCCCCCCTTCGTACTCACGCTGGGAAAGATCGAAGGTAAAAGGAGAAGCAGGTGGCAGAGGATGAGATGGTTAGATGGTGTCACCGAAGCGATGGACATGAAATTGGGGGAACTCTGGAAGCTAGTGGAGGACAGGGAGGCCTGGTGTGCTGTGGTCCATGGGGTCGCGAAGAGTCGGATGCAACTCAGCGACTGAACAACAACAACATCTCCTTCAGGCTTATGACATGCAATGAAAGGAATTGTTACTTTTCCATGCCAGAATTGCAGGGAAACAGTGCAGTGTGCAAAATATTCGTCACTACCGTGAGAAAGGCAGATCAAATGACTGGCTTGGTCCCTTGGGATATTTCTGATCCCAGATGGGTGCGTTTGGGCCATTCACACCTCTCTGAACTGTACTGCCTGTTCAGTTTTCCTGGTAGTTTTCCTGTTCATAGGCTTTTTCCATGCAGGTCTTTTAACAGTGTGTTTCACATAATGTTTGTGCAAGCATAATGTTTGTGCAAGCTACCTCTCTGTTGGTGCTGGGATCCAGTAGCTGGTACGTATTGCCAGGGCTGTCTCTATCTGGGCTACTAAGTAGCTTAAGCAGGCGTAGCCTTTAGGAGGAGAGTTTGGACCAAGGGCTTTGGCAAGACAACTGGTTCAGACGATATTTTCATAATCTGACCTGCACAGTGGCGTTTCTACAGGGAGGGCAAAGCTCTAAGTTTTGCAAGAAGCCTTACCTTGCAGTGGAAATCACTCCTCTCCTGCACCGTTTTAGCCAATCCTCACAGGGAACAGCAACATCTTGGCGTTGCTTACTGGCTACAGCAGCAAGGGAGAGGAGGGATTTACATGACAGGGTAAGGCTTCTTGCAACACTTAGAGCTTTGCCCTCCCTGTAGATCCACCTCTGGGCTTGCCAAAGCCCTTGCTCCAAACTCTCCTCCTAAAGGCTACGCCTGCTTAGGTTACTGAATAGGCCAGATACAGACAGCCCTGGCAATATGTACCAGCTACTGGATCCCAGCACCAACAGAGAGGTAGCCCCCCCAGTGGTTTGCCTGTAGGCCACGGGTCTCCTCTTCCAGCTTCAGGGCAGCTGTTCTTCAATAATCGCCAGTCTCAGTCCAATAATCCTTAGTCGTTTGTCACAGTCAAGCCAGTAAGTCAGTCCATGTATCAGTCCATGTATCAGTTCACCACGCCAGTCCGTTGTCCAGTCAGTTGGTCAAGCCAGTAGTTCAGTCCGATATGCCAGCAAAACCTCCACAACTACAACCCACAGCTTCTCCTTCCTCCAGGTGCTCCTTATATCCCTGCTACAAGCTCCTAAGTGGCTGCAGCTGTGCAGTCCAGCCTCTGCTACTTCCCTGGTGTTAACCCTGCGCTTTCCTGCACCAAGGGCAACTGTCGGCACCATCCACTGCCTTCTTGGGGTAATCTTCCGTGTTTTCCCATACACCAGTCCAGTGGCATATGTCATGAGAACAAGACATGGCAGGCCTCTGGCTTCCATGGTCCCTGCAATATTTACCGCATGTGAAGAAAAGAGACTGAACAGTCCACATTTCTTTCGGTTTTGATGAAAATGACATTTCTAGTTGCATTCCAATTCAGGAAAACGTGATTTACAGTCGTGCTATGTTTTCCACTGGGGTTCTGTTCCAGAAACCCCACAGTGGATACCAAAATCAGTGGGTACCGAAATCAAGGGGAAAATAGCTTTAAAGACCCACTTGTATGTTTCTTGCTCCTCGGTTGTCTCCCTAGAATGCATTGGTGTCGATGTTATACCACATTCAGCCATTAGATAGGGTGAATAATAGAATCTAATGGAAATGAGATTTTGGTCCCTTTTTTTCCTTGTTACGAGGCATTTAAAGATGAACCCCAGTATAAGTGGTTAGTCAAATCAGCGGATAGCAAATCAATGAATACCGAGGTTCCAGTGTATTCTGTTAGTTCAAACGAATCAGAATGAGACTGAGAAGATGAATGAATGAGCCAATTTGGCAGGTTTTGGGCGAGTGCAGGATTCTGCCGAGGGAAGCGAGGATGGATGAAAATCACTCCATCCTCTCACCTTGTGCAGTGAAGCTCCTTTTTCAAGCAAAAGAATATCTTAAGATGCAACCCAAAGGCTTTGCTTTCTGTGCAGGGAACAGCAGCAAGCTTACAGTATAACAGTGGTTTTGCAACTTAATAATTGAATTGCTTAAATTTCCAATTCCTCTGAAGTTATTTATTGGGATAAGTGTAATGTTGAGAATTATGCATTCCACTCTTTGATTTGTATCCGTAGTGGTCTCCACATGGAGTGTTCCCCATATCATTTTTTTCCCCTTATGAAATACTTTGTGAATGGTACATATCATGTTAGAGTCTGTCTTTAATTTGCGAATGTCTGCTTCTGTGCATTTTACAATAAAGCCAAAGTCCACTGCTTATGTGCGGTGCTGGTTTCCAAGGGTTGCAAGAATTATATAAAGAAAACGTTGTTAGAACATGGAGTGTGTGTTTGTATTATAATGTTATGGTTTAAACATTGACAGTCTACAGTCATCTGGTTTCCAACGGCTGAGCAACACATTTTCAAACGAAGAAGGGATTATACGCAGCTTGGTTCTGAAATATTGTACAGCACGGAAACCTCAAATGATTGTGGTGATTTTTGCGTGTCTTTCACATGAATACAATCAATTAAAAATCTTGCTTTCGGTAGTGACATTCATGTGGCAGCACAGTCTTAGGGCGCAATCCTAGCCTGGAGTTAGGCCGGCACAGTTAGGCCAGCAAAGTTTGGCCGGCACAAGGGAGACCGTAAAGCGCATTCTGACCACTCTCGGAGTCAGGGAGAATGGTGCACATCTGTGTGCTGGCCTCCCTGACTCTGAGAGTGGTCCAAACACGCTTTACGGTGGCCCTTGTGCCAGCTAAACTTTGCTGGGCTAACTGTGCCAGCCTAACTCCAGGTTAGGATGGTGCTATTATACTCGTTTAATCAGAAGTAAAGCCCACTGTGTTCAGCAGGGCTTACTCCCAGGTAAGTTGTTTATAGGATTGCAGCCAGTGGTGTTATCCTACCGGAACACTGGGCGGGGCATCCGGGTGATCGGCAGCCCGCCCGTCACGTACCGCAGCGTTACGCCGTTTGCATAACCAATTACGCCGCTTGCGTACGTTACGCAAATGGCGTAACGCTGCAGTACACGATGGGCAGGCTGCCGATCACCCGGATGTCCCGCCCAGCGTACCGGTAGGATAACACCACTGATTGCAGCTGATGTCTGAGATAGGACAGAATTTTGATAAGCAGTGTAGTTTTCACATGGCTTTTCTGGCCAGGTGGGAATCTTGAATTTGACTGATTGCTGTTTGGTTTTCCTTGAGAACCGTTCAAATCACTGTCCTAACAGTCTTGACATGTATTGATGCATTCGTTCTATGTATTTATTTTGAACGTACAGTGTAGTTTGCAAGTTATGTGTTTTCCCAAAGAAGTTGACGTGCCGACTTCAGTACTCCAGTTGATCTTTGAGTCAAAACACTGCCAACAAAAGCAAATGCTGGACAGGGTGGGTGGTGCATTGAAACACTGTTGACAGCCAATCAGTGGCAATGACCCAAGTGTGTGAATTAACCATGAATGCGTCGCTAGGGCAGGGGGGGAATGACCAATCTTCTCAAAGGGAAGAAGACTAAATTTTGACTAAAATTAAGAGCACAATCCTCACCTGGAGTTAGGCCGGCACAGTTAGGCCAGCAAAGTATGGCTTGCATAAGGGACATTGTAAAGTATGTTTGGGCCACTCTCTGAGTCAGAGAGGCCATCCACAGACGTGCGCCATCCTCCCTGACTCCGAGAGTGGTCCAAAATGCTGCTGGAGCACCATCCATCAGCAGTGGCGTTTCTACAGGGATGGCAAAGCTCTAAGTTTTGCAAGAAGCCTTACCTTGCAGTGGAAATCACTCCTCTCCTGCACCGTTTTAGCCAATCTTGGCGTTGCTTACTGGCTACAGCAGCAAGGGAGAGGAGGGATTTACATGACAGGGTAAGGCTTCTTGCAAAACTTAGAGCTTTGCCATCCCTGTAGAAACGCCTCTGTCCATCAGTCCTGCCTGCGCTGGGGTGCAGCACCAACTGTCGTAGCTCCAGTACAGGCAATACTAACTTTCAGGATGCCATAAACATGCTTTATGGCATATTTAAAACACCCGCAGCCGGCGGTACGAACGTTCCACCGGCGATAAGGCCCACAGGATTGGGCCCTCAATGAGCTAAGTGAAAGAGGGTTGGGCAGATGAGTGGCTTTATGATCCACTTCTTCTGCTGTTGGAATTTGAAGTAATTTCCCAGAGGGTAGCACTCAAAGAACCCCAAGGTGTGTGTGTGTGTGTGTGTGTGTGTGTGTGTGTGGTGGGAGAGGTGGTGATAGCAGTGATGGGAAGCGAGAAGGGGGTGACGGAGGCAGCAGTGGCTTCTTCCCACTTGCCGTGGCCATCTTCTCACTCACGGGTAGTTGCTGGATTGTGAAATGCAGCTTGCAAGCGTTTAGCGTGGGTTCCTGTAGCATTTGCTTCTGGGTTAAATGGAAGAATGGAAACAGGGAAACTGCATGCAAAGTAGAAGCCCTTCCACTGAGTGGAAGTGGGAGCAAGGGAGAGAGTAGCAAGGAATAGGCAGCAGCCAGTGGCGTTTCTACAGGGAGGGCAAAGCTCTAAGTTTTGCAAGAAGCCTTACCTTGCAGTGGGAATCACTCCTCTCCTGCACCGTTTTAGCCAATCCTCACAGGGAAAAGCAACATCTTGGCGTTGCTTACTGGCCATAGCAGCAAGGGAGAGGAGGGATTTGCATGACAGTGTAAGGCTCCTTGCAACACTTAGAGCTTTGCCCTCCCTGTAGAAACGCCTCTGGCAGAAGCCCCAGTGATGCAAATCTTCCGGCTTGTGATGTGTACCGCAGTCAGAGGCGGTACCCCGTTCTGGTAGTTCTGGGGAGAGCGGGAATGGAGCAGCAGCGCGCGGCAGTCTGCTGCGCGCTGTTTTTGCCTGCCCGCCCCTGCAACCGGATCGCTCTGTAAGAGAGCTCTTCTGGGCTCAGGGAGGCGTTGCCGGGCGCTGCAAGGGGGCGGGGAGCTACAGCTCACCCGTCTGTCCCCGCGGTGTTCCTGATCCTGGCGCCAGCAGCGTTCCGGTTGCTGGCGCCAGTGAATGACGTCACTGACCGCAGTGCCTTGACTTTCATCCACCCGACTTCTATCACTTTGCTCTTTCAGCCATTTTCAGTTTTAACCGCATGTCAAATATGAGATTTCATCCAACCTTTCATGATGTTTGTCGACATTCTTATGTTTCTTTATTGTCTATTTAGGTTTGGCACACATTTGCATGTGTTACATCGTTATTTATTTTTGTTGCTGGCAAGAATAAATTTGCAAGCTAAATAAGGCTATGCTTTGACATTCATCATTCGTTTTTTTTGCCAACTGTTAATAAGATGAATCCTGCAGATGTAGTCACATCTCTGTGTAGTTTTCTTAAAAGTGGCAGACCTGAGGGGGGGCAGGGAGTGCAAATGCCGTGGGTGCTGGGCTGAGGGAGGGTGGCGACAACACCTGCCTCTCTGCCCGCCCGCCCGCCTCCCCGCCACTGAGTCAGAGAGTGAGGTCGTTCTGGAAGCAGCTTCTGCGCAGAAAGCTGCTTCCCCGAGCAGCTCGGTGTGGCTCCGAATGGCTGCCCCGCCTCTCTAAGAAGGGGAGGGTGGCCCTTTGGAGCATGCCTGGTAGTTCTGAGAAGCGGCGAGGAACCCACTTGTCAGAGTGGTCAGGCACACTCTGAAGGGCTGCCCGCCGCTTCTTGGAGGGGTGGGCAGCCATTCGGAGCCACATGAGGCTGCGGGGGGGGGGAGTAGGGGCAGCACCTGCTTGGGGGGCACACCCTTGGAGGTGTCCCCCCCCGAGCGCTGGCCCTCCCAGGATTGCTCCGGTTTTCATACAATTGGACTGTGAGCAATATTAGGGCTCCCTCAGAAGAAGCAGTTCTGATTACTTTTGCTTTGCCACAGTGATACAATTGTGCTGTAATATATCTCATTGTGAATGCTTATCGCTGTATCTCCATGTCAGTACATAGCAACCAAGTGATCGTAAGGGCAGAAGAAAGCCGCTTGCCAACAATTCTAATCCCTCAGTAGCATTTGTGGTCTCCATTCTAAACATTTGATCTCAGATTTGTTGTTGGGATATATGTGCGTGTTTGAAAAACAACAGATTTTGATTTAAGTCCTTCCAGAGGCGGAGGAAGGGTGTAGCCCGGGGTGGCGCGAGCCATGGGCACCGGCAGCGGCAGGGCGCCATTGCACGGAGCCCGTGGACTAACCCGCACGCTGTCTGGCCCGCCCGCCCTCTCTGGTGTCTGTTCCGCTCCAAAATGGAGCTATTCTGGGCGCAGGGAGGCATGGCTGGGCGACGCATGGGGGTGGGGCGATGTGCTGGTGGCGTGGTTTCGTCACCCTGCCATGGGCGCACTAGGGGCTCTGTTCGTCCCTGAGCCCTTCAAAACTGTTTTTTTGTTTGTTAAAAAATAAACACATTTGGAAAACACACGTTCTTTATATGGGCAACCATGACCAATGGTAATTTTCAGCCATTGTGCTGTGGCACACTGGAGTGCCACAGGAGTTCTGAGGGTGGGGAAGGATCATGTATTAGTAGAACTCTTGGGGGATGTGAACTTCCTGCTTTCAGAGCCATGTGCTTTGTGAGTTGTCCAAAAACTGATGTGCCTTGACAAAGTTAGCGCCTTGTCAAGTGTGAGATGGAAAAGGTTGAAAATTGCTGCCCTTGACTTTTCCTTAATTTCAATCATTTTCTTGGCCAAGTAAAGGTTAAATAACAGGCATGAAGTTAATTCCCAAGTAAAACTTGTTCCTTCACCCTCTCTCACTCCTGGGTGACATTGGAGTCTTGTTTGTTTAAGGAAATGCTATATATTTATTTAGACATTTATAGACTGGCTTTTTAAGTGTCTCTAAAATCAGAAGACAATAACAAAGATAAATCAGCAGAATTACGTAAGACAATAACATGACAGAAATCAAAAGAGGTAGACAAAAGCATTTAATCATCAGCCCTCACATAAAAGCAAAAGACTGGGGAGGTTTTTTTGTTTTTGTTTTTTTAAGTTACCTGTTGGACCCAAAGGGATGTTGTGGTAGCTTGTTATAGTGTCTGGCTGCCTCTGGCATTGTCTGTCTGAGACAGAGGGGCGTGTCAGATTGATTTATTGTAAAACATTTAGGGACGTGGTGGCGCAGCGAGTTAATCTGCTGCTGCTGGGCTTTCCGACCGGAAGGTTGGGAGTTCAAGACTGTGCGACGGAGTGAGCTCCCGTTGCTTGTCCCAGCTTCTGCCTACCTAGCAGTTTGAAAGCACCTAAAAATGCAAGTAGATAAATAGGGACCACCTCGGTGGGAAGGGAACAGCGTTCCGTGCGCTACGGCGTAGAGTCATGCCGGCCACATGACCACGGAAACTTGTCCTCGGACAGAACTTCGGCTCTACAGGCTTTGAAATGGAGATGAGCACCGCCCCCTACAGTCGGTCAAGACTAGACCATTCAGTCGTGGGGAAACTTTTACCTTTTTAAAACATTTAGACCTTGACTTTTCCCTTTGTAAGAAAGGGAAATAATCACAAAGGCAGTGAATAACCGCCTTTGGGTGCCCCAGCATGGGGCAGAAAGGTGGGGTATAAATTCATTAAATAATCAAATAAATAATGATCATCCTAGTAAAATAAAATTCCATCAATTCAATTTTAAAAAAAACAAATAAAAATAATGAGCAACACAACTAAACCCAGAAAACAATAAATTATGAGCGGGGAGAAGGCAGAATGAGCCACACTCAGGTGAGCCACCTCAGGGGGCCTATGGCCTCACAGAACAGAAAGTGGTCCTTGGGATACCCCAGAAGGTGGTCCTTGAGATACCCCATCTCTGAAACCCAGATACCCCCGTTCTATGCCAAGAAGGGCTCTCAAGGTCTGTACCAGCATCTCGAATGGCATGCATCGAGAAATCGGCAGCCAGCACAGACACTGGAACAGGTCGCAGACAGAGTCGCTGAACTGCCGTTGATTCTTTGGTTGAGCATTTGTAGGCGCAGTAGTGTGGCTATGGCGGGCCAGCATGGTCAGTATTACAGTCACTGCCCAGAATGGCTCTGATGGCAAGTGGGAGGGGCCTGTTACACGGCTTGTTGCGGCACCTGCAATACGTACTGCGCTGCTACCACCTGAAGCTACTCTGCTGTGTAGGTGCAAATAGAATTATACCCCCAGGGAGACCTGAGGGTTATTTCTTGGCATGTTGTTGTTCAAAATAAAAATCTGAGCTTTAAAGATTCTTATTTTGCATGTACTTTGCTCTGCCAAGGTTAGCCTATTTGGTAAGTTGCACGAGAATAATCTTTAATTAAAAAAAATTGGCCTTCTGGCTCCTTTTAGTATCCAACGTTTCAATTCCTGCTTCAATAATATTGATGGAGGTTGTTTCTCTCAGGCACGGGAGAGCATAGAACTTGTTCGTGAGGGAAATTCTACATGAGGAGCCAATGCGGGGGATGGGAAGACATGACATTAGAATCAAACTTTGCCGGCACGTTTGGGAGAGGGGAAAAGGCACGTACATTGATAAGAACTAAGATAGTTGCTGGGTCAAGTCAAGGGTAGTGTTCCCTTTATGTTGTGCGGCCGTGCAGTTCGGAGCTTGACATTCCTGGAAGTCCGGCGATGATGTATGACATCGTAGCTGAGTGTCCGCAGACACCGCCGTGCAGCCATTCGGCCTCTTACAGGGAATACTGGCTAAGGGTCCATCCAGTGGCGTCTCTACAGGGAGGGCAGAGCTCTAAGTTTTGCAAGAAGCCTTACCTTGCAGTGGAAATCACTCCTCTCCTGCACCGTTTTAGCCAATTCTCATAGGGAAAAGCAACATCTTGGCATTGCTTACTGGCTACAACAGCAAGGGAGAGGAGGGGTTTACATGACAGTGTAAGGCTCCTTGCAGCACTTAGAGCTCTGCCCTCCCTGTAGAGACGCCACTGGGTCCATCTTCCTGTATCTCACAATGGCCCACCAAATGCCTCTGGGAGCACATAGATCTACAAGATACAACCAGATATCCAAATTACAAGTAATGGGTATCTAAGATAGCAACACAGAACAAGATATTCGTTGCCATTCCCTTAGTGGTAGGCCATCTCCAGTGGTGTCATCTAAATGATTTAACAACAGGTACTCACTTTTGATTGGCACATGTCGGGACCCGCCCACCGGAAGTGACGTCATAAGCCGGAAGTGATGTCGTGGCAGGAAGTGACATGAAAAAAGCCCTTTTTGAGGCCTCAGACAATTTTAAACTGACCCAACAGTTGCAACAGTATTCCACAGCACCCCCCAGAACATGTTAAGGAGGCCTGGCATCATGTTAAAGTGACCCAACAGTTCCAAAACCCCAGCAGCTCATTTTTCAGTGGCAAGGCAAGGCAAGGCAAGGCTCCACTCGCTGCCTGCCTGGCTCTGAGAATGTGCAGGCAACTCAAACGTGCAGGAAATTCAAATGTTGCAGGGGGCGGAGTCAACGAGTGGGTGGGCGAATGGGCGGGGCCAACTGTAATCCTAGAAACCGGTACTCGTGTACCCCCGCGTACCCCCTGCATGACATCACTGGCCATCTCTGAAACCCAGAGGTCTTAACATTGGTCCCCTGGACCTGTGTTGAGCCAGACTTGGCCCAACCTGATCCCTCTGAAGGTGACACTATGGTGACCTCTGGAGGGCTCTGTGAAGCCCATAGAGACCGACCTCATCCACCCACAGGGCACAATCCTAACCTGGAGTTCGGCCAGCACAATTAGATCAGCAAAGTTTGACCAGGCCAAGGACCACCGTAAAGCGCGTTTGGATCAAGTCAGGGAGGATGGTGTACAGTATGTCTGTGTGCTGGCCTCTCTGACCCAGAGAGTGGTCCAAACATACTTTTTGTTGTCCCTTGTGCCAGCCAAACTTTGCTGGCCTAACTGTGCCGGCCTAACTTCAGGTTAGGATTGTGCTCGCAGTCTCTGCAGGCTTAAGAAGGCCTCATAGAGGCAACCCCCCCCACTACTTCCAGTTTTCCTCTGAAAACCGGAAGTGATGTTTTATGCCTTTAAACAGGCATTCTGGGGGCTGGGGAAGCCCTGTACCCTTCATAGGTTTAAAGGGGCCCAAAATGGGTATTTCCTGAAGCTTTTATTACAATAGAACATAAGAAAAGCCTGCTGGATCAGACCAAAGTCTATTTCTTACAATGACCCAACACTATCTCTAGGAGAAGGCATAATTCTCCTGCCATTGTTCCCCCATAATGGGTATTCCAAGACGTGTTGCCACTAAACCTGGAGTTGGTTCATAGTCATGTCTGTACATAAGAACATAAGAGCCCTGCTGGATCGGGCCAAAGGCCCATCTAGTCCAGCTTCCTGTATCTCACAGCAGCCCACCAGGTGCCCAGGGAGGCATGAGACAACAAGATGCTTGCATCCTGTTGCCACTCCCTTGCACCTGGTACTCTGAAGTAGCCCACCACCAATGTAAGGAGGTTGCACAATCCATCATTGCCTATAGCCCACAATGGACCTTTCTTCCAGAAGGCATCAAGACCAGATGCCATCACCACCTCCTGTGGCAAAGAGTTCCACAGATTAACTACCCGCTGGGTAAAAAAGTACTTCCTTTTATCTGTTTTAACTCTCCCAACCCTCAGTTTTAGCGGATGCCCCCTGGTTCCGGTGTTTTGAGAGAGGGAAAAGAACATCCCTTTATCGACTCTATCCCTTCCGTGCATAATTTTGTATGTCTCAGTCATGTCCCCCCTCAGGCGCCATTTTTCTAGGCTGAAGAGCCCCAAACACTGCAGTCTTTCTTCATAAGGGAGGTGCCCCAGCCCCGTAATCATTTTCATCGCTCTCTTCTGCACCTTTTCCAGCTCCACTATGTCCTTTTTTAAGTGTGGCGACCAGAACGGTACACAGTATTCCAGGTGTGGCCTTACCATCAATTTGTACAATGGCATGATAATATTGGCTGTTTTACTCTCAACCCCTTTTTTAATTACCCAAGCATGGAATTGGCCTTCTTAATTGCTGCCACACACTGGGTCGATACCTTCATTGAATTGTCCACCAGCACCCCAAGATCTCTCTCTTGAGCTGTCACAGACAGCTCAGAACCCAGAAGCCTACAGGTGAAGTTTTGGTTTTTTGCCCCAATGTGCATCACTTTACACTTGTCTACGTTGAAACGCACCTGCCATTTTGCTGCCCATTCTCCCAACATGGAGAGATCCTTCTGGAGCTTTTCACAATCCTTTCTGGTCTTCACCACCCGGAAAAGTTTAGTGTCATCCGCAAACTTGGCCACCTCGCTGCTTATCCCTGTCTCCAGGTCATTTATGAACAAGTTGAAAAGCACGGGCCCCAAAACAGATCCCTGGGGCACACCGCTTTTCACCTCTCTCCATTCTGAAAATTGCCCATTGACCCCCACTCTCTGTTTCCTGGCCCTCAACGAATTCTGGATCCATAAGAGGACCTGCCCTCTTATTCCCTGACTGTGAAGTTTCTTCAGCAGTCTTTGGTGGGGGACTGAGTCAAAGGCCTTCTGAAAATCCAGGTATATGGTATCCACAGGTTCACCCACATCCACGGGGCCTGTTGACCTTTTCAAAGAATTCCAAAAGGTTCGTGAGGCAAGACCTACCCTTACAGAAGCCATGCCGACTTTCCTTCAGCAGTAGTTGTTCCTCTACGTGTTTTAGGATTTTATCTTTGATGAGGCTTTCCACCATCTTACCCGGAACAGACGTCAGGCTGACCAGCCTGTAGTTTCCAGGGTCCCTCCTTCTCCCGTTTTTAAAGATTGGCGTGACTGTGGCTATCCTCCAATCCTCTGGCACCGTGGCTGTTTGAAGGGACAAGTTGCATACTCTAGTTAAGAGGTCAGCAACTTCATTCTTTAGGTCCTTAATAACTCCTGGGTGTATACCATCTGGGCCTTGTGACTTATTTATATGTAGTTTATCAATTTCATCTATAACATCTTTATTAACCATTATCTGATTTAATTCCTTAGTTAGAAAGGGCTGTTCGGGCTGTGGTATCTGCCCAAGTTTTTCTGCCATGAAGACGGACACAAAGAACTCATTTAATTTCTCAGCGATCTCCAAGTCCCCTTTTATCTCCTCTTTCCCTCCCTCACCATCCAGCGAGCCAACCACCTCTCTGGCAGGTTTCCTGCTTCTAACATATTTGAAGAAGCTTTTATTATTCCTCTTTAGGTTGCTAGCCATGCGTTCCTCAAACACTTTCTTGGCTTCCCGTATCACCTTCTTACTTGTCTTTTGCCAGAGTTTATGTTGTTTTTTATTCTCCTCACTGGGGCAAGACTTCCATTTACAGAAAGAAGCTTCCTTGCTCTTTACAGCTTCTCTAACTTTGTTTATCAGCCATGCAGGCACCCTCCTGGACCTTGTCGAGCCCTTCTTTCTTTGCAGTATACACTTCCGCTGGGCCTCTACTACTGTTATTTTAAACAGCCTCCACACAGCCTGGCGAGACTGGACTCTTTTTACCTTCCCTTTCAATTTCTTTCTAACTAGCCTCCTCATCTGAGGGAACTCTGCCCTTCGAAAGTCAAGGGTTCTTGTGTCAGATTTGCTCTGCATTCTTTACTGGACATGCATGGCAAAACCAATCACAGCATGGTCACTGTTCCCCAATGGCTCAGTAACACATCCCTATTAGGTCCCGAGTATCACACAATGTTAAATCCAGAGTCACCTGTCCTCTGGTGGGCTCCATGACTAGCTGCTCTAAGCTACAGTCATTCAGCATGTCAAGGAATCCGGTCTCTCTTTCTTGACCAGAGCACCAGTTGATCCAGTCAATATAGGGATAATTGAAGTCCCCATGATTACAATCCTGTCTCTCTTGGTCAACACCCTGATTTGTTTCCTCATTTCAGGGTCACCTTTAATTTTTTGATCCGGAGGACGATAGCTAACCACTGGTAGTTTTCTCCTCCCATGAGTTTGTACAATCCGCTTTTAAAGTCATGCAAACTGGGTTTGTTATCGCATCTTGTGGCAATAAATTCCATTGACCTATTATGTATTGAAGAAGTACCGCCTTTGATCTGCCCTAAATCTTCCTCCACTCAGTTTCATTGGATGAACCTGGATTCTAGTATTGTGAGAAAGGGCAAAAAAAAATTATCTTCCTCCCTTTCTATCTCCCAGTAGTTTTCAACCATTTTTGTGTCACAGCCCCAATAAATAAAAAAATAAAGCACAAGACTAGGAATCCACCACCGGTCACCAACATCTGCCCATCCCTGTTGGAATCTGCCTACCTTTCCCCTGTCTCTTGTGTCTTCACAGCAACCCTGTGAGGTGGCAATTTGAGCAGGGCTGGCCTTAGGACAAAATAGCGAGACGAGGCTGAGCTGGATTATATCAAGGACTCGATTTTGATAAGGCAGCACCATTATCAGATTGGACGAAGCTCACCCTTGTACAGGCTTTGAAAGGTTGCTGCAACCTCTCAAATTAGGCTTCACGACCCTATTGGGGTCACGACCCACAGGTTGAAGAACCCCTATATCAGTGCTTCTCAAACTTTTTAGACTGGGACCCACTTTTTAGAATGGAACTCGTGTTGGGACCTGCCGGAAGTGATGTCATCAACCTGGAAGTGATGTCATAGCCAGAACTGACATCATCAAGCAGGAAGTGCCTTCATTGTGACGTAATCAAATGACACTCCTAGAATGCAAACTGGCATTCTTGGACTGAAGCAAATGCAAAACCAGGACACATCCCTGGCAGTTAGGTCAAAATAACCTTTTACATCCGTAAAAGCACTGAACTGAAAACATTCTTTTTGAAAAGTACCCTCACTTGAAAATTCAAACTGTAAACAATGGCAGCACGAATATAACTAGCTTCCAAGATGGTTGCTCTTAGTTTTCTGCGACCCACCTGACATCAGGTCGCGACCCACCAAGTGGGTCCTGACCCACAGTTTGAATAACACTGCCTTATACCATGCATACTTTTATAAATCTCAATCTTGTTTTCCCATAATTGCCCATTTTTCCAAGCTTGAAAGCCCCATAGTCTGTAGCCTTATAAGGCAGGCGTTCCAGACCTCCAGTCGAACCAAACTGCCAAACCAAACCCAAGCGTGAAGGACACTAAATCTTAAGTGTCTGCTTTCAGATAGCTGGATTAGGAGCTGAGCCACTGGAAGGAAGAGATGGATGTTGGAAATAGATGGGCTGGCACCGCACAGGGCCCGTTTCAATAGTCAGCTGTCTGGCAGTAGCGAAATTTGGACAACGCTCAGAATGATCATAGCTATAGAAATGTGATATCTCCTGTTTGGAGGAACTCATCATGCACTCCCTTGCGCTCCCTTATGGTTCTGGTTTTTTTTTAATCTGAGCATACATACAAAATATATACCCTGCCACCAGTGTCGTCATCCGCAAATGAACTCCCGGAATGCTGGGAGGGACTTACGCGGGGCTTCGCCGTGATTGGCTGCCCGCCCGTTTCGTTCCATGGCTGCCCTGGCCTCGAGGGGTGCCTGCTCGCCGGGGGAGACAGGTGGGGGGAGCGCCGGGTGCCTGGGCAAGCAGCAGGGGGCCATGCCAACTGGGGGCAGCCCCCCCCTCGAGGCCAGGGCAGCCGCAGAACGAAACGGGCGGGCTGCCAATCACGCGAAAGTCCCGCCCACGTCCCTCCCAGCGTTCCGGGAGTTCATTTGCGGATGACAACGCTGCCTGCCGCCAAGGGTGCAATTCAAGGCTCTGTGTTGGGCTAACGCTAGCTGCTAGCGTCCGCTCGACAGCATCGGCGTCGGCCCAACAGTGCCAGCCAAAGCCTGTGCTGCACGGCTCCCGGGCCAGCTGTGTTGGCTGACACAGGGGTGTTACTGGGTGCGGGAGGGCGTTTCCCAGTGGGGGTGGGCTGGCCAGGAGGCATGCCGGCTTGGGAAGGGGGGTGGACCTGGGGTGCGGCAGTTAGGCCTTATCCAAGCTCGTGTCCCAAGGTCGCGTGGGCCCTGATTTGGGCCATGCGGCCCCCTAACCTCTGCACCTGCTAAACAGCAGGCACAGAGCCAAGGAGCGCATAGGGGTGGCCGGCACCTACCTCAGGGTAAGGGTGCACACGAGCCCTTGCCCCAGGGCGGTTCCTGCCTGCTCCCAAGCTGCACTGGATGCAGCGCAGGCCCACTGGCCTGCCTGTTCGAGCGCAGCTTAGGATTGCGCCCTGAGGTCTGGTCTCTGTGATGGTGATCTGCGCCACAGTAGCTCTTCACTGTGTGGCTCAAGAGGAACACACGAGGAGTCCCTACTCTAAGACGAATGGCAGCCTGGGATGCAAGCTGCCTGGGCTTAAAGACGGGGTTGGCAACCTACAGCCTGCAGGACGGACCTGGCCCACCAACCAAAGTTATCTGGCCTGCAGTCCTGAGGCTGTCACCGATCGACCGGAGATGCTCCTTGCCCAAGAGGTAGCGGCGGCTCCAGGACTCGGCGAGGGTGGAGGTGGGGCTCCAGCATGCAGACTCCTTGACTCTGGTGTCACACTGTGACTCTGGTGTCTCGCAAATGGCGTGGGAGGCTAGGCTTCCCAGGCTGCTCACAGCACAGAGCTTGGCAGCCTGGAAGTTGGGCGATCAGTGATGTCATTGCCGAACGTTTGGATGTCCTTGCTGAACATCTAGCCCTCTAAGCTAGCAACTTCTGCTGAATCAGTGTATCAAGCAGTTTGCAAACATTACAGCTCCTACATGGAATGCTGCCATGCAGACAGATTTTTCAGTGTCAGTACGGCCTATCTTTAGCTCTGATGGGCAGAGCTCATTTTTCACGGGATTCTTTGATTGCATGCAAGCGGACAAACTGTATCAGAGTTGGTTCCCTGTATCTCTTGTCTAGTGAGATCTCTGCAAGCAATATTCTAGCTCAGTGATGGCGAACCTCTTGGGCTTGGTGTGTCAAACATTCAGAAAATGCCTAACTTGACTCTCCTGGTGTGTCACCTACCCCCAAACAAAAGAGAAACTATTGTTTGCATATCCATTTATTTCTTTAAAAGTACAGTCCAATTGTGTGTGATGCAATGTATTATATAAAGAAATATCAAACATCAAATAATTTCATTGCAAAAATGAAATACAACTAAATTAAACTCGGTTGTTGTCAGGTGTTGGCAGAGGCAGATCTAAGGGAGGGCAAAGCTCTAAGTTTTGCAAGAAGCCTTACCTTGTAGTGGAAATCACTCCTCTCCTGCACCGTTTTAGCCAATCCTCATAGGGAAAAGCAACATCTTGGTGTTGCTTACTGGCTGCAGCAGCAAGGGAGAGGAGGGATTTACATGACAGGGTAAAGCTTCTTGCAACACTTAGAGCTTTGCCCTCCCGGTAGATCTGCCTCTGGGTGTTGGTGAATGCTGGTGTGCCAGCCAAAATGTCATGGTGTGTCACCTTTGACACCCATGTCATAGGTTTGCCATCATTCTTCTAGCTCAATGTTGAAATCTTCTTCCAGCCAGAGGCAGATCTAAGGGAGGGTAAGGTTTCCTTACCTTGCAGTGGAAATCACTCCTCTCCTGCACCGTTTTAGATTTGCCTCTGCTCCCCTGCATCTGGCATTCCAGTGTATGCCCGACCAGGCTGGGAACGGGGGTTTGTATCTGGCCTAAATGCTTGAGGCTGGTTCCACCAGAGGCATTTCTACAGGGAGGGCAAAGCTCTAAGTGTTGCAGGAAGCCTTACCCTGTCACGTAAATCCCTCCTCTCCCTTGCTGCTGTAGCCAGTAAGCAACGCCAAGATGTTGCTGTTCCCTGTGAGGATTGGCTAAAACGGTGCAGGAGAGGAGTGATTTCCACTGCAAGGTAAGGCTTCTTGCAAAACCTAGAGCTTTGCCCTCCCTTAGATCGGCCTCTGGGTTCCACGCCCTCTCCCGGGCTGGTCCATCCACAGGCTCACCCTTCCCCTACCCCAGTCTGCCTTCCCTCCGACCGCCCCGCCCCACATGCTGCCCCCCATGCTGGCCTTACCTAGTTTCACCATCCTGGGAAGTGGTGCAGGGAAGCTAGTGCAATCAATCAATCAATCAATCAATCAATCAATCAATCAATCAACAGGTACTTAAATACCACTTTTCAACACAAAGTTCACAAAGCGGTTTACAGGCAAATAGTAATAAAAGTTAAATGGCTCCCTGTCCCAAAAGGCTCACAATCTAAAAAAAAACGGCAGACCACCAGCAACAGCCACTAGAAAGACTGCGCAGGGCTGAAGAGGGACAATTACTCTCCCCTGCTAGACGTAAGAGGAACACCACTTGGAAAAGTGCCTCTTGCCCAGTTAGCAGTGGCCTCCCCGCCTCCTGAGGTGTCACAAACTCGTTTTATTAGAGGAACAGGAACATTTCTGGGTGGGGAAGGGGTGGGCCCTGGTGGTACCCCCGTTCCCTCTCCCTGGTGACTGGGGCAAAGTTGAGGACACCCACTGGGGCAGCGTGCAGTCTGTTGGGCGGCTGCTTTGGTGAGAGGTGGGGTGGGTTAGTTAGACTGGGGGCACAATCAGCGTTGTCATTCAGCTGGAACACTGGGCGGGAGGATCGGGTGAGCGGCAACCCGCCCGTTGCGTTCCGGTTCCCGCAGGGGCGGGGAAGACGGCGAAATGGACCGGAACGCAACGGGCGGGCTGCTGCTGACCCATTCCTCCCGCCCAGCGTTCCGACGGAATGACATCCTGGGCACAATCCTAACCTGGAGTTAGGCAAGCAAAGTTTGACCGGCACAAGGGCCACCCGTAAAGCGCGTTTGGACCACTCTTGCAGTCAGAGGCAAGGCCACAGACATGCGCCACCCTCCCTGAATCGGAGAGTGGTTCAAACCTGTTTTACAGTGGCCCTTGTGCTGGTCAAACTTTGCTGGCTTAACTGTGCCGGCCTAACTCCAGGTTAGGATTGGTCTATTAGGCTGCAATCCTAAGCACAATTGCTAGGAAGTAATCAGTGGCACGCCCAGCCTATGCTCTGCCCAGGGGCTGGGCTGTCACTCTGCACCCCTAGTCAGCTCCCCGCCCCCTCCCCGCCCATTGACACAACCCTCCCAGCATGCCAGGCTCCTTTTGAGGGCTGTACGATGCCAAGGGAGGGCAGGCGAGGCACCTCTTTGCAGCCTTCCGCTTGCCCCAGGAGCTCCACGCCAGAGGCAGATCTAAGGGAGGGCAAAGCTCTAGGTTTTGCAAGAAGCCTTACCTTGCAGTGGAAATCACTCCTCTCCTGCACCGTTTTAGCCAATCCTCACAGGGAACAGCAACATCTTGGCGTTGCTTACTGGCTACAGCAGCAAGGGAGAGGAGGGATTTACATGACAGGGTAAGCCTTCTTGCAACACTTAGCGCTTTGCCCTCCCTGTAGATCCACCGCTGCTCCACGCCCAGGAGCATTCAAAACAGAAAAAGGGGGCTGGCTGTAAATGGCAAAGCCAGCCCCCAGCAGCCCTGAAATAATAACTGCTGGCTGCAGCAGGCTTGCAGCTTTTTTGCTGCTCCAGCCACTAAATAAAGCAGCCAGGAAAAAATGGAGAACAATTGCTTTAATTGCTGATTCGCTGTGAAGGAGAGCCTCAGCAGCCCCAAAATTGAGCTTCAACCTAGCGTGTGGACCCGCTTCAGCCTGCCTGCATCAACAAAGCGCACTGCAGTAGTTCCTCCCTCGCACACCTTCTTTGCCCCATGCTCCAAACGAGGCGTGGAGTGTGGGAAGGACAATAAGAATGCTGCCGAAGTCTAACGATTCCTGAGAAGTCAACCGGCCAATCAGGAGGCTGGTGGAGGAGGGCAGTACTATGGGGATGCGGCCGCATCCCATTGGCACTCCCTGCTCCCCCCTCCTTCGCTGATTGGGCAAACCCAAGGAGGTTAAATGGCTGGAGGTGGCATGAGATCGTTTTCTTGAAGCCATGAGCGTAACAATATGGCTGACTCAGATCTTTCCCGCGTTCATCCCGCACGTGTGTAAAAGTTAATCTCAACGTCTTTAATAATGACTGCGTGTTCTGCATATGGGTGCACTAATCGCTGTACGAAAAATGGGATTTAATTTCCACGGAAAGATTCATGTATTCACATTACATCGGTTCAATAAAACTACCGTAAACTGAAACAGTGCATTATTTTTGAGGCTGTGTAATGTCTTGTTGTTCCTAGCAGTCTTATTCACCATTTTCTGACACCCACTGTTAATGGTCTAGAAGGTAAGAAAATAAATATTTCCCCCCTCCTTTTCCCCCCCTTCCCGTTTACACTTTTTTTCCCGCCTTCCATTTTCTACGGTAATATTTCCGAAATTCTGAACATTAACAGAATTTGTTTTTTTTGGGGGGGGGAGTGTAGAAGTTTAAAAAATACTCTTAATAGTTTAGAAGTAAAAAAGAATTACTTTCATATTGACAACTGCTTGTGTTATACATTGAGAGATTTTAATGTAATTTCCCTATATAGTTATCTAATTTTTGCCCACCCTCCCCCTTTTTTTCTTTCCTTCCTGTTCACACTTTATTTCTGCTTGTGTAGATTTAAATAGTCTGTCAAAATAGTGCACTCTGAGTTAAAATAGACAGCATTTCGTCCGGTGTGTTCAGTAATATAATTATGCGGAATTAAACCTTGGAATTGCATATTAACTCATAATAAGGTTACCAATGATGTTTCTCCACGATCACACGTTGTTATTTTGGTAAGTTTTTACTTCAGGAGTAAACTATTAAGTCCTAAACATCACGCGCAAACCAATCTGAAATGCTTGGAATAGGGATTGTTTTGAGCGTAACAACATGGCTGCTGAGCCCGCCCCATGGCTTCAGTCGGCGGCTATTAATTGTACAGGGATGTCGTCTCCAGTGTACCTAACCTTCTTGGGCAAACCACACCAGACACTGCCCACCAGCTTGCAAAGGACAGCAGACATCATGCGCGTGCTTGCCATGACTAAAAATGGTGTTGCGCGCTTCACTTTGCCAGTCTGCTAAGGAGAGCAGACATCGTGCGCACGCGCCAGGACTCAAAATGGCGTTGCGTGCTTCGTTAGTTTGTCTCCCAAAGACCGTGCAGGTCAGATGGGGGTGCTGGGGGTCTGGATTGTCAGGGGGGCTGGATGCCGAAGGGGGCTGGTGTTAACGTGGGGGCTCTGCCCCCACAGAAAAAAACCATGGGTGTTGAAAAACCCAGAGCCCCCCCTTAATGGCGCCCATGAAACAAAGGCCCCCTGCAGCCCAATGGTGGGTCTGGGACTGGGTGTAATCCCAACCGAACATAGTGGGACCTAGTTCTGAGGAAATATGCATAGGATTGCTCTGTACATATTGGGATTAGATGGTATGTGATCCCTTTTGCCTTGCAAAAGTGCCATTGTTTTCTGCCTTCCAGATCCATCTGCCGCTGAAACGCCTCGTCTTCCACGTGTACCGCGCCTAATCGCTTGTGTTGTGTGCTTAATTCAGTTATCTGCCAACATCAGTGCACCTTTTTTGTTCAAATCATATTAGCTCTTATTTCATGTTGCTTGCCTGCTCTTACCTTTGCCTCTGCACAATAGAGGTGGTGGTTCACTCCTGACAGAGACGTGGTTTATGTTCAGCACTGTTTTGTTCTTTGAGTGACAGAACAATCCTCTGTATTTTGGAGCATTGCCGATTATCGCTAATGGAAACAAACATGTCCCTCTTTGAGCTGGGAATTTCCCAACTTGCTGTTGACTATGCAAATAAATAAAATAAAATCTCTCCACCATAGCACTCGAACGCGCTTAGAAAGCGTAATTATTTTCTTATTGCATAATCTTTATTAAAAATACAAATCTTTTAATATGTTTATTTCTGCAACTTGGAACTTCTTATACGCTTGTCTATTTTACGTTATAAGCATGGGGTATTTTTATATTTTCCACCATTTTATAAAGATAAAAACCAATCATTTTTCATATCTGCTCCAGAAATCATTTATGAACTCTTTACTGCAGCAGATCCTGCACAAATCCCTAACTGCACAAATCCTGTTGACCCTTATCTCTGATGTTACCAAGACAGAGATTCTTATCGGATTCAGTTATTGCATTTCCTGAGTGTAAGTGTGGGAGGATATGCATATCCTGATGGCATATCCTGGGTACCAGTTGTGAGAACGTAAGTGTGGGAGGCCTGGCTATCATCTGCTTTGAGGCCCACAAAACCCTATTACTGATAATGCAATTACCATACTTGCCTTCTTTCATCTTCCTCACTTTCCAAGTACTAAATTTCAAAATCCTGTTTCTGAGAATTAGGGCCTTGTTAAAATGAAATGCTTCCAATTGGGCCTTATTAAAATGGAATGCTTCCAATTGGCCTGTGACTCATCCTTGTCAGCTGTGGAAAGCAGGTTCCATCAGGAGTTTGCTACCTTTGAGTACTCCATCCATCCATCCATCCATCCATCCATCCATACAATCAATCCAGGCTGGGTGGGCCTTCGATATCCACAGTTTTCATAGAATCATTGAGTTAGAAGAGACCTACAAGGTCATCTAGTCCAACCCCCTGCCTGTAGCAGGAAATCCTCCTAGAACAGTGATGGCGAACCTTCTGGGCTTGGTGTATCAAAAATTAGGAAAATTTGTGACTCCACTCCGCTGGTGTGTCACCCTTCCCAACTCGAACAAAAGAGGAAAAATTCTTTATACATTGGAAAACATTGCTTTTTATTTGATTGATTGATTGATTGATTGATTGATTGATTGATGAGGATGGGATTTTTTTGGGGGGGAGGGGGCAAATTAGGGAGGATTGATCCCTCACTTTTATTTGGTTTTTGTTTTTAAAGAGGAATAGCAAAGCACTTGTTTGTGACATTTATACATGCCAAGGATGTAAAATTTACTTGGAGACAAACAAAACAAAACAACATGTATAAACTCATTGAAGGAATTTTCTGGTGGAGGGGGGACACTGCTGGCCAGCCTGCCAAGAGGAACTCTACTGCAGCAGCTCCAAACAGGCAGCGCAATGAAGAGAAGTATAGATGAATTTTGCTTTGAGGAGCTTCTTAGCCAGCTCTTACATAAGAACATAAGAAGAGCCCTGCTGGATCAGGCCAAAGGCCCATCTAGTCCAGCTTCCTGTATCTCACAGCGGCCCACCAGGGCATTCTGTTGCCACTCCCTTGCACCCAGTACTCTGAAGTAGCCTACTACTAATGTAAGGAGGTTGCATTATAGCCTATAGCCCACGATGGACTTTTCTTCCAGAAATCCATCCAATCGCCTCTTAAAGGCATCTAGACTAGATGCCATCACCACCTCCTGTGGCAAAGAGTTCCACAGATTAACTACCCGCTGGGTAAAAAAAGTACTTCCTTTTATCTGTTTTAACTCTCCCAACCCTCAGTTTTAGCAGGTGCCTCCTAGTTCTGGTGTTTTGAGAGAGGGAAAAGAACATCTCTCTATCGACTCTATCCCTTACATGCATAATTTTGTATGTCTCAATCATGCCCCCCCTCAGGCGCCTCTTTTCTAGACTGAAGAGCCCCAAACGCTGCAGTCTTTCTTCATAAGGGAGGTGCCCCAGCCCCGTAATCATTTTCGTCACTCTCTTCTGCACCTTTTCCATCTCCACTATGTCCTTTTGAGGTGCGGCAACCAGAATTGTACACAATATTCCAGGTGTGGCCTTCCCATTGATTCGTACAATGACATGATAATATTGGCTGTTTTATTCTCAACCCCTTTTCTAATTACCCCAAGCATGGAATTGGCCTTCTTAATTGCTGCCGCATACTGGGTCGATACCTTCATTGAATTGACCACCATCACCCCAAGATCTCTCTCTTGAGCTGTCACAGACAGCTCAGAACCCATAAGCCTATAGGTGAAGTTTTGGTTTTTTGCCCCAATGTGCATCACTTTACACTTGTCTACGTTGAAACGCATCTGCCATTTGGCTGCCCATTCCCCCAACATGGAGGGATCCTTCTGGAGCTTTTCACAATCCTTTCTGGTCTTCACCACCCGGAAAGGTTTAGTGTCATCCGCAAACTTGGCCACCTCGCTGCTTATCCCTGTCTCCAGGTCATTTATGAAAAAGTTGAAAAGCACCAGCTCCAAGACAGATCCCTGGGGCACTCCGCTTTTCACACACATCCACGGGCCTGTTGACCTTTTCAAAAAATTCCGAAAGGTTCATGAGACAAGTCTTACCCTTACAGAAGCCATGCTGACTTTCCTTCAGCAGTTCTTGTTCCTCTATGTGTTTTAGGATTTTATGTTTGATTAGGCTTTCCACCATCTTACCCGGAACGGACGTCAGGCTGACCGGCCTGTAGTTTCCAGGGTCCCTCCTTCTCCCGTTTTTAAAGATTGACGTGACTGTGGCTATCCTCCAATCCTCTGGCACCGTGGCTGTTTGAAGGGACAAGTTGCATACTCTAGTTAAGAGGTCAGCAACTTCGTTCTTTAGTTCCTCAATAACTCTTGGGTGTATACCATCTGGGCCTGGTGACTTATTTGTATGTAGTTTATCATTTTGATCTAAAACATCTTCTTTATTAACCATTATCTGATTTAATTCTTTAGTTAGGAAGGGCTGTTCGGGCTGCAGTATCTGCCCAAGTTCTTCTGCTGTGAAGACGGATGCAAAGAATTCATTTAATTTCTCAGCGATCTCGAAGTTCCCTTTTATCTCCTCTTTTCCTCCCTCACCATCCAGCGGGCCAACCACCTCTCTGGCAGGTTTCCTGCTTCTAACATATTTGAAAAAGCTTTTATTATTCCCCTTTAGGTTGCTATGCGTTCCTCAAACTCTTTCTTGGCCTCCCGTATCACCATCTTACTTGTCTTTTGCCAGAGTTTATGTTCTTTTTTTATTCTTCTCACTGGGGCAAGACTTCCATTTACAGAAAGAAGCTTCCTTGCTCTTTACAGCTTCTCTAACTTTGTTTGTCAGCCATGCAGGCACCCTCCTGGACCTTGTCGAGCCCTTCTTTCTTTGCAGTATACACTTCCGCTGGGCCTCTACTACTGTTATTTTAAACAGCCTCCATGCAGCCTGGAGGGATTAGACTCTTTTTACCTTCCCTTTCAATTTCTTTCTAACTAGCCTCCTCATCTGAGGGAAATCTGCCCTTCGAAAGTCGAGGGTTGTTGTGTCAGATTTGCTCTGCATTCTTTCCTGGACATGCGTGGCAAAACCAATCGCAGCATGGTCACTGTTCCCCAATGACTCAGTAACACTTACATCCCTAACTAGGTTCCGAGTACCACACAATATTAAATCCAGAGTCGCCTGTCCTCTGGTGGGTTCCATGACTAGCTGCTCTAAGGTACAGTCATTCAGCATGTCAAGGAATCTGGTCTCTCTTTCTTGACCAGAGCAGCAGTTGACCCAGTCGATATGAGGATAATTGAAGTCCCCCATGATTACAATCCTGTCTCTCTTGGTCAACGCCCTGATTTGTTTCCTCATTTCAAGGTCACCTTTAATTTTTTGATCCGGAGGACGATAGCTAACCACTGGTAGTTCTCTCCTCCCATGAGTTTGTACAATCCGCTTTTAAAGTCATGCAAACTGGGGTTGTTATCGCATCTTGTGGCAATAGATTCCATTGACCTATTATGTAATGAAGAAGTACCGCCTTTGATCTGCCCTAAATCTTCCTCCACTCAGTTTCATTGGATGAACCTGGATTCTAGTATTGTGAGAAAGGGCAAAAAAAATTATCTTCCTCCCTTTCTATCTCCCAGTAGTTTTCAACCATTTTTGTGTCACAGCCCCAAGCTATATATATAAAAACGGACGTGGGTGTGTGGGTATGCGCGTGGGTGTGTTTGTGTGTTTGTTTGTGTGTATGTTCTGCATAGGCTCGCAACACCTTGCCCGAGCCACACGAAACTTGACATGCACGTACCTTGCGGCCTGGCAAAAAACACTGCGGGGGTCAGACCCCCTTACAGTCCCCGTTTTTCGGGGACGGGGGCCAGATCCTCAAGAACCAAGGGGATTGCATTGGACTAGAGGTCTGCTGCCACCCTGTGGTCACAAACGATTCTGCAGGTTATGTGGTGGAACTGCAGTCGTTGAGCTCATACACAGGGACTGATCAAAAACGAAAGTGAAACTACTGCCCACTCCCTGAGTTGCCCAGGCTGGGAAGAGCAGGTTCCAGACAATTCCAGCACCCACTCAGGTCTGAGATGGACATATTTACGCAGAGCTCACTGGCCGGCTGTTCCCGTCTCTCATACATCACTCCTACCCTGCACATCACCTGCAGACATGGTTCAGTAAGTGTGACACTTTCATTTCTCTCTCTTAGGTGAGTGTGTGCCTGGCTTCCTGATTCCTTCCACAGTGATAGTGTGCATTTCGGATTCAGGGTCATCAATGCTTTCTTATTTCAGTGAGGAGTGTTACATGTCCACCTGGATCTAACTACTTCATACTGTTTATGCATAGTTGCTTATTTCCGGATATGTTCCTCCCTCACTCTAGAATGCCTGGGACGCTGTGCCCCACACCTGGTTCACATAGTCCTGACGATCTGGACAGGAATACTGTGGGGCGAGGACCCCCCTAATTCATTCCTTCTCCTACTAGAACCTCGGGATACATTGTCCCCTGGGCAACGCCGGGTCACAACCAGCTAGTAAATCTATATATATAAAGAAGAGCGTGCGTTTGTTTGTGTGTATGTTCTGAATAGGCTCCTCAACGCCTGGAGCGATTGACACGAAACTTGGCACGCATACACCTTGTGGCCTGGCAACAAACACTGCTGGGGTCAGAGCCCCCTGGGGTGGGGGTATGCAGGGGTCCCCACGTGAAAACGGTCAAAAAAGGCCGAAATTGGCGTCAAATCCACAGTTTCTGGGGTCGCCGAGATGAGTGGCGATGCTCCCGATGCCGTTGGAGTCCGGGTTCAGCCCCCCCCCCGACGTAGGGATATAGGGATAATTGAAGTCCCCCATGATTACAATCCTGTCTCTCTTGGTCAATGCCCTGATTTGTTTCCTCATTTCAAGGTCACCCTGTTCCTCTCTGCTGCAACCTGTGCTGGCCTGAGCAGGCTGGGAAGTTGCTTAGGGAGGGTTGGTGGTCTCCTTCTCCTTGCCATCCCAGATTCCCTCTGAGGCACGCACTGGCTGCCTTCCTCCTGCTGCTCCTCAGATGTTGAGCCAGTCTCTCCAGGGAGGGTGCCAACCCCCCCCCCCGCCCCGCTCACTCAAATGTGAGTAGTGGTGCCTTGGACTGGAGATGCGGGTTGTTCTTTGGCACTGCAGCAGTTTGAATGAAATGCTGGAGTTCTCTGGAGGGAGAGAGGAGGCTAGCCAGGAGTCCCCCAAATGTGAAGTGAGCACAAAGGCACGGGGCTTCCCTCGGCCAGCATCCTTTCAGCAGCTGCTGCCCACTTGCTTCTGCTCCCCCCTCCTTGTCACTCTGTGCTGGGATAAGCAGTGTTCAAAATTGGCGTGAGCAGAGATGAGCAGCCTTTCTTAGTCATGAGGTCCTTCCAGAGATTGCTAAGCCCCTGGGGCATGGGGTGGCTAGCGGCTGTGTTTGCCACCACCGCCTCTACAAAACAATACAAGCCTTTGCCAAGGCAGCAGCAGCGAACACAGTCTCCTGCCGCTAGCCGCCCCCTCACTCGGCTGCCTCCCCCGAGCGCCCTCCTGCTTCTCCCTCAAGTTCTTGATTTGCTCCCAGCCCCTAAGCAGGGGAGTTTTGCCCACCTCTACTCTGGTAAAAAGGTAAAGGTTTCCCCACGACCGAATGGTCTAGTCGTGAGCGACTGTAGGGGGCGGTGCTCATCTCCGTTTCAAAGCCTGTAGAGCCGGCGTTTTGTCCGAGGACAAGCTTCCGTGGTCATGTGGCCGGCATGACTCTACGCCGTAGTGCACGGAACGCCGTTCCCTTCCCACCGAAGTGGTCCCTATTTATCTCCTTACATTTAGGTGCTTTCGAACTGCTAGGTTGGCAGGAGCTGGGACAAGCAACGGGAGCTCACTCCATTGCACAGTCCTGAACTCCCAAACCTTCTGGTCAGAAAGCCCAGCAGCAGCGGATTAAACCGCTGCACCACCACATCCCTTGTGGTACATCCCCTCTGGTAGCACAGTGCAATTGCACTCCCTGCACTTCTTTAGCTTCCCCTCTGCGCCCCTTGAATGTGCGTGCACCTCTCGCCTTTTGCCTCTCACCCAGCTCCAGGGCAGAAGGAGCACGGCTGGCCCCAGTCCCTTCCTGCGGCAACTCCTTCTGGAGTGAGCGGGCTTAGAGATTGCTTTTGGTGCATCCCTCGAGTGTGGGCGTGCCTCTCACCCAGCTCCGCGGCACTGCTGTCCCAGCTGTTCCCTGCGGCAATTCATGCTGGCACAAGCGGGCTCAGGGATTGCTTCTGGCGCGTGCGTCCTTCAAGTAGCTGCGCGCGCCTCGAGCCCAGCTCCGCAGCAGGAAGAGCACCTCCGGCAAAGCTACTTCCTGCTGCAGCTCGTGCTGGTGCTTCCAGAAAGTCATGTAAGTGCCCACAGCTCCAGGGCCATTGTTGTCTAGTTTCTAGTCTGCCCGTGCGCACCGCTTCACACCCAGCAGTGGCATCCTGGTGGAACGGCCCGGTACGCCGTTCCACTTGTTCCGCGGATGGGCCCGTGCCGTGCCGCCTCTCCCGAGGATGGGTGCGCTGTTTCTGGGCCCGGCCGCCCTCCCTCGCGTCCGAATCGCTTTGAAACGGAGTGATTCCAGGCGCAGGGAGGTGTGGCTGGCTTCCGCCATAGGGGCGGAGGGCTTCCAATCATCCGGGCATTCCGGTTCCTGGCGCGCCCAGATGACATCACTGTTCACACCCCCTGCCTCAGCGTGTTGCCCAAAATGCCTTTGTGTGTCGGCTGTGACACGCGTGTCAGGGGTTCGCCATCACTGTCCTAGAACATCTCCAGCAGGTGACTGTCAAGCCTCTACTTGAGAGAGACTCTACCACCACCATCTGTCCCCAGGGCTCCCCACCCCCTCCAGAGGCCAACGCTGTGAGGGATAAGTTTAAAATAAGCCCCTTTGGTGAGGGCAGCCGCGTGATCCTGGAGATTGAGTTGCTGCCTTCGCCCCGCCCCCACAACGACTTACGAGGTTCCCAACTCCCTTGTAGGAGTTTGGGAACCACCGCTGTACAGTACTGTGTGAGCAAAAACGAAATTTGTTCCAGCTAGATATCAGTCTCCAAAAAACATAAGTATTGCAACACATTCCAAAAGTCACCCTGATGCCTTTGGGCCAGATCAATAGTATTTCTCATTTTGAAATTAGGCAAATGTCTTGCATATTTCCTCCCGTTAGTCACGCATTTTGTCCTTCAGAGAGACAGCGGAATTTGAATACAAAGGTCAAAGAACTGACAACATTTCTCAACTTCAGCATTCTCAAAGAACAGCTATTTGCCTGGCATGATCCGTCAGTGCGTGAGACTAACATTAATTCAGGTTGCTTTGGTTCGGCATCTGTTGGGACCAAAGAAAATGCACATAGCCATAGATGCCCACAATCTCAGAAAGAGGCATTTTTTATTTTGCTACATCTACTTCTTTTTTAATTTTTTTTATTAGAACAACAAAAATAAACTCACAACTACAGAACAAAAATTAAATAAAAACCAAATTCAGAATGTATAAAGCAAGTGTGGAATAATACATCTAAATTGCTTACAACCTTTGCAATATATTAATTACTGCTCAGATTAAAAATTGTGTCTCTTAGCCAACATCTTATTCTTTTCTTTTAATACTTCTTTCTTTTAATCTCCTCATCATTTATTTTTATCTCCAGCAAAATATTTTACATCTAAATCATCCACCTATTTATCAAGTCCATAATTCGGCCAGCAAAGTTTGGTTTCCATAAAGTGCGTTTGGACCACTCAGAGTCAGGGAGGATGGCGCATGTCTTTACAATGTCCCTTGTGTTGGCCACACTTTGCTGGCCTAACTGTGCTGGTCTAACTCCAGGTTAGGATTGCGCTCTAAGAATGCCTGCAGAAGGCATTAGTCCAACATGATCTGAGGCCCTTTTCTTTCCCATAATGTAGGTCATTTATGGCCTAATCTGATCAAGGATTTGCTGCAATGGATTTTGTAATATGCTGCCTTAAGAACATAAGAACATAAGAAGAGCCCTGCTGGATCAGGCCAAAGGCCCGTCTAGTCCAGCTTCCTGTATCTCACAGCGGCCCACCAGGTGCCCCAGGGAGGCATGAGACAACAAGATGCTTGCATCCTGTTGCCACTCCCTTGCACCCGGTAACAGTAGCCCTCCACCTTTGTAAGGAGGTTGCACAATCCATCATTGCCTATAGCCCACGATGGACCTTTCCTCCAGAAATCCGTCCAATCCCCACTTAAAGGCATCAAGACCAGATGCCATCACCACCTCCTGTGGCAAAGAGTTCCACAGATTAACTACCCGGTGGGTAAAAAAATACTTCCTTTTATCTGTTTTAACTCTCCCAACCCTCAGTTTTAGCGGATGCCCCCTGGTTCTGGTATTTTGAGAGAGGGAAAAGAATATCCCTCTATCGACTCTATCCCTTCCATGCATAATTTTGTATGTCTCAATCATGTCCCCTCTCAGGTGCCTTTTTTTCTAGGCTGAAGAGCCCCAAACGCTGGAGTCTTTCTTCATAAGGGAGGTGCCCCAGCCCCGTAATCATTTTTGTCGCTCTCTTCTGCACCTTTTCCAGCTCCACTATGTCCTTTTTGAGATGTGGCGACCAGAACTGGACACAATATTCCAGGTGTGGCCTTACCATCCATTTGTACAATGGCGTGATAATATTGGCTGTTTTATTCTCAACCCCTTTTTTAATGACCCCAAGCATGGAATTGGCCTTCTTAATGGCTGCCGCACACTGGGTCGACACCTTCATTGAATTGTCCACCAGCACCCCAAGATCTCTCTCTTGAGCTGTCACAGACAGCTCAGAACCCATTAGCCTATAGGTGAAGTTTTGGTTTTTTGCCCCAACGTGCATCACTTTACATTTGTCTACGTTGAAACGCATCTGCCATTTGGCTGCCCATTCTATTCCCCCAACTTGGAGAGATCCTTCTGGAGCTCTTCACAATCCTTTCTGTTTTTCACCACCTGGAAAAGTTTTGTGTCATCTGCAAACTTGGCCACCTTGGCAAACTTGCCTTAGGCCCTGTTGCCGCAGTGTGAAAGCTGCACCAGGATTGCATGCCCCAGAAGGGCCTGGATGCTCCCCTGATGCGTGTGAGAGGACAACCTGCCCTTCCTCGTGTTGATTTGCATATAACAAGGTGATTCAAGCCGCTTTGGAGTGTTTGTGTTTGTGTGCATGTGTGAGAGAGAGCATGCCCAATTTAGCTTGGGGCTCTATTCTCATTCCCAAAAGTGCTAAGGAGAATCCATTTACAAATCATTGGGTGACAGCAGGAATTTGCAAGATAAAAAAAAGCTTGCATTTGTAATCTGCAAGCTAAAAACATTGGAAGCAGCATTTGTAAATTGAAAAAGGACTGGTATGAATCCCTCTTTTCAGTGGTTCCCACTTTGCACCACTGCTTGGGTTCCAAATCTGTCAAATGATTGCGGGATGCCTGCACAGGTGTGCAGGTATTCACTGATGCACAGTTTCAGTTATCCACAGATACCATGGACACTGGAACACCTTTCAAAAAAGATAGGAGAACATTACAAAAATCTCTTTTTTTACCTAGTTGCAGCAAAACCACTGACGTTTCCCTGTCTTTAAAAAAGGTGTCCCCAGTATCCACGCTTTCAGGTATCCACAATGGGGTCTAGAATGGGCATGCCTGTACTTAACAAACCACCATGAGATCATGGTGGCTTCACCAGCAAGTGTCAGATTAAATCTACCAATGATGCGCTGGAGATTGCATTTCTACCAATGTTGCTGTAATGCATCATTGGTAGAAAGTGGCTGTAAAGATAATGGAGAGCCAGCTTCAGATCTGTATTCAGCCAGGAAGATCTACCCAGTAATTTTGGGCCACTCATTCTCTGTTAGCCCAGCCCTCTTCACAGAGCCAAAGTGAGTATAAAATGGAGAAGGAGAGGGGAACCACATGCTCTGGCTCGTGCGCCTCGGAGGAGGGATGGGATGGAACAAAGATAAATAACATTTGTATAGGGTTATGTTGACTTTTGACATTTCAGCGACCGGGCTAACACAGAAAGGGAGCAGTCTTGTGATTGGCCACTTTCCAGCCTGAGTTCTGATGGTGAGGGTTGTTGTTTGTCATGCAGCTGGTTCAACCTTAGATGTCAGTTGCTGATTCCTTCTCCCAACCCTGCTGGACTCCAGCAAACAGTTTCATTGTTTTGTAAATTTCCAGTGGAACAAAAACCTGTTATAAACCTGAGGAGCTGACAAAGGACTCTCGGTTTAATTAACTGAACAAAATGGTCCTCGTAAAAAATCTGGATGTAAAGAGGGGGGAAAACAACACTCCCCATACTGTATATTTTAATATCTACTGACAAATTTTGTTTTTTTTTACAAATTGGCAATAATTCCACAAAGGATGTTCAAGAAGGAGGCTCTGCTTTTCGTAAGAACTGTTTTTAGTGGGGAGGGAGAGGAGTTCCTTTTTAATTGGGACTGACGGTTAGTGTCCTGTGTTGAGTGAAGCCAGGAGTATGGCTTAGAAGAAAATAAGCCCTGCTGGATCAGGCCAAAGGCCCATCTAGTCCAGCTTCCTGTATCTCACAGTGGCCCACCAAATGCCTCAGGAAGCACACAAGACAACAAGATGCCTGCATCCCATTGCCACTCCCCTGCATCTGGCATTCCGAAATAGCCCTCTAGTAACTTAAAGGAAGTCCATAGCCCACAATGGACTTTTCTTCCAGAAATCTGTCCAATTCCTTTTTAAAGGCACTTAGGCCAGATGCCATCACCACCTCCTGTGGCAAGGAGTTCCACAGATTAATTACCCACTGGGTAAAAAAAGTATTTCCTTCTGTTCGTTCTAACTCTCCGGACACTCAATTTCAGTGGCTTGTAATGGAGGAACCATGGAATCCCCCACATTCAGGGACGGTATACCATCAAATACCCGCTGAAAGGGAGCCACTGTGGAGAAGCACCATTGCGTTTCTGTCTTGCTTTTGATCATCTCATAGGCATCTGATTTGCCAGTGTGGGAGACAGAATGCTGAACTAAATGGCTCTTTGGTCTCATCCAGCAGGGCTCTCCTTGAGCCCAGCAAATAATCTGCAGCCTGCATGTCAGTCATCACGTGTGACAGTTCCCTATATCTGGCTGCTCTCTAAGTGGTCCTCGAAAGGCCTCCCTGGGAGGACCATGTAAGTGCTTGTGGTGGCTGGGCTTCAGTAGTGACACAATCCCCAGGATTGCGCCACTGTTTGGGTAGGAGGGGGGGTCTTAAGCATGCCTTCATATCGGGCTGACCCACGGGATGTGGGGGGAGCTTCGGGGGAGCCTCCATGGAGCCTCTTTGCTTGTAAAGGTTGCGGTTCCAAACCACTTCTGGTTTGATATGTGGTATGATAAGATTGTAACGGCTGAGAAATAACCCAACGTATTGCTGCATTCTCAGGAAAGCAGCAGGCTCTGGCATCACAATGACGGCACTCCTGGCCCAGTAATGGCATCTAAATGATTTAGCAACAGGTACTCACTTTTGATTGGGGCCCGCCCACCGGAAGTGAGGTCACCCAGGAACCGCCCCCAGGAACCGCCGTGCCTCTTCGGTAAGCTGCACGGCGGCCCGGAAGAAGGCCCGGGAGTCCCGGGCCTTCTCTATGGCCGCTGGGCGGGCTACCGATTCCCCCCCAGGAACCACCGTGCCTCCTTGGGAGGGAGCCCCAAGCAGCCTACCTGCTCACGCTGCTGCTGCCGTCGGTCTCCCTTGCTCCGCTGCCTGCCTGGCTCTGAGAACATGCAGGCAACTCAAACATGCAGGCAATTGAAACGTTGCAGGGGGCGTAGCGGAGCGCCGACGGAGTCGACGAGTGGGCGGGCGAATGGGCAGGGCCAGCCCTAATCCTAGGAATGGGTACGCGTGTACCCCCGTGCACCCGCTACATGACATGTCTGTCCTGGCCGTGACACCACTTCTTGTGGGTTGTCGTTCTAAAAAGTGGGTCCCAGGGCTAAAACGTTTGAGAACCACTGCTAAACCAGTTTGTGGGTAAATTATGTCCTGCACATCCAAAATTACTGTATTCAAAGAGTAATCTATGCTAGAAGCTTCTCCTTGCAGAGCAGCTTGGTATGTCTCTTCACAGGATAACACAGGATTTGTTGTTATCCTAAGGGAGCATTGCAGGATTTTGTACTCCATCTGTAATCTAAAGAGGTACAATTCAGCGGCAAAAATTCTATCTTGTGGGACTGCGGATTGTCTAACTAGTGTCTCAAGCTCATGAGTTAAGATTGTCGATTGTTTTCAGCCTAGATGAGAACGATCTCCAACGTACTTACCTATCAGCGGAATCTTAATTCATTGGAGAAGGTTGTTTGCAAGCAAAACCCAGACGACAAGTAGCACCAGCTAAATCATTCCCTTGTGTATTGTAGCCCACGGAAATGGTATATTTTGATTAATCCCCTGGCTTAGGGAAATGGAATATGAATGAGATATCCAATGTTGATGGTACTCCCTTGAGATACAAATGTTAGAGCTGCTTAAGTATTTTATTGATGAGAAAACCCTTTCCAGATAAAACAAGGCTGCAATCCAGTGCATATTTACTTGGGAGTAAAACAAATTGAATTCAGTGGTGGTTTCTTCTGAAGAAATATGGACAAGTTTGTTTATGAGTCACAGATTCCTCCCCATTAAAACCGTTTTCTACCAATGATGCTTTAGAGCACTCTCCAGCACATCATTGGTAGAAGATGATAGCACAGTGGTTCTCAAACGTTTTAGTACCGGGACCCACTTTTGAGAATGACCATCTGTTCACGACCCACCAGGAGTGATGTCAGGGCTAGAAGTGCCATCATTGTAACTCCAGAGCCTGCTGCTTTCCTGAGAATGCAGCAATAAGTTGGGCTATTTCTCAGCTGTTTTCCAATAGCAAAGTGAATCAGAAAGAAAAAAAAGCCAATTTACAACCTTGACACAAGCAAAACAACCAGACAGCCCTTCCCCTTTCCAGCATCCCATATTCCCATATTTTCAATATGGCTGCTCTAGGTGCTTTGCGATTCATTGCAACTGACTTGGGACCCACTGGTGGGTCCTGACCCACAGTTTGGGAATCTCTGTGATAGCTGATTCATTCCTATCTCATGGTGTTATGTAATTGTGTCCTGAGCATACGACATTGTTAGAAACTAAACATAAAAACCTTTTTGCACATGTGTGCGTTCATGCCGTTGTAGCCCTGCAATTTGTGAATGTTGCATAACTAGATCTGTTTAAAAATACATTCCAGTCTGTGGTTCCGTGCCCATACCAGACAGTTTGCCAATAACACACGACTTATCATAATAATATTGCACTAATGTCATTGTGACCCTTGCATTGTTAGAGAGGCTAATGGCTAATCAGTCCATAAGATACTCATTTTTCGTCTGTTGTGTCATGTTCAATGGGAACAGGTTGGTTTGTTCCTATGAAATATAACCCAATACAAGAAAAACCATGCAACAGGCCTACTTGGAGGCCATGCAGATGACCTTCAAGTATCTGGATTTGTTTTGTAATAGGGAAAAAAAACCCCTTTTCTAATGAAACAATTTCCAAGAGGAATTCAGTTATTGCAAGGGAAAGGAGAGCATAACCAAAGAGATATTGAATAATCATAGAATAATAGAGTTGGAAGGGACATACAAGGTCATCTAGTCCAACCCCCTGCCTGTAGCAGGAAGTCCTCCTAGAGCATCTCCAGCAGGTGCCTGTCAAGCCTGTGCTTGAAGACATAAGCACAGTTACGCTGCACTGTTGTCTGCTATACACACTTATATGGGAGTCACAGTCCAGTTTTTATCCTGGGCTGGCACTTAGGGTGCAGAGCCACTAGCATAGCGTCTGTTGCATCCTGTGCATTGATTGGGGTCCAGGCTAGCTGGGAAACGTAAGACATGGAAAAACCTTGCTTTCATTCCTTGTCTTTGATGGAAAGCTTCAGATCTACACCAGCTCTGTTCCTGGCATAGCTCTGACGGGGTGCGTCAGGCCCGGGGTAGGCGTTAGGGTACATCTGATGCTGGTGCCGCCATGTTCCATCCTGTCCTGCTCCCCACTCCTTTCTGCCCCATCTCCACTGGCCACCTGCATGGGGCTGCTGGATGCATGGGGCTCCCTGGCTGCTGCACCGACAGTTTTGCAGCAGCCACTAGTGGAGGGGCTGCCATGACAGCACAGGGCCCTCGAAGCACTTAGTGTGCCTAGTGGTATGCTGGTGCAGCTGGGGAACAGGATTGGGCTGTTAGACCCATGGAACCCAGTGGGAATAGACGTGCCTAAGATCACACTTGAGACTAAGCCCTGTTGATCTCTGAGGACTTAATTCTGGATAAACATGTTTAGGATTGGGCTGCAGGCCCCATTCATCTCGGTGGACGTCCTGTCATTTAAATCCGCGCGGCTTGTTGGGAGTGTTAATTTTGGCTGGCTGTCTCTGAACACTGAATTTCAGTTTGCTTCCCAGTCTGTCGTTAATTTTTCTCTCCGTGTTTCTCTCTTCCTTGCAGGGCAGCATAACTATTTGTGTGCGGGGAGGAATGACTGCATCGTGGACAAAATTCGCCGGAAGAACTGCCCTGCATGCCGCTTGAGGAAGTGCTGCCAAGCCGGCATGGTGCTTGGAGGTAGGCACTTGGCAGAGCTTCGGTGGGCAAAAAGAGCTGGGTTCCAGTTACTCACGCACCGCAGAGTTTACTTAGCAGGGACGGGAAGCCAGCAGTCCAAAAACTGGGGGAGGCCCAGCAATGGGATCTACAAATGAACAAGGGGAACGCTGGGCGGGATGTAGGTGGGAGTTCCGCTTGAGTGGCAGCCCGTCCGTAGCGTTCCGCGGCTGCCCTGGCCTGGGGGGGGGGCTCCTGCTCACTGCGGGGGACAGGTGAGGGTCGCGCCGGGTGCCTGGGCAAGCAGCGGGGAGCGCACTAACCGGGGGCAGCCCCCCTGAGGCCAGGACAGCTGCAGAACGCTACGGACGGGCAGCCAATCACGCAGAAGCCCCGCATAAGTCCTGCCCAGCGTTCCCCTTGTTCATTTGTAGATCCCATCGCTGGGGAGGCCTTCTGATTCTTGGTTTGCAAGACACTGTTTGAGGGCGCAATCCAAACTGTACCCTTGGGTCAATGCTAGCCACTTGTGTCGGCCCTGTGCATGCAACGCTGGCGCGAGAGCACTGTTTTTGGACGCCTGCACCAGCTCGGAGTCCGCAGGGGCGATGCTGGCAGCAGCGTCGGCCCAGCATCGCCGGCAGAAGCTCCCTCCCTCTGCGTGGGAGGGAGGGCGTTTCCGGGTAGGGAGTGGGCCAGCCGGGAGGTGTGACTCATTTACATTTATGTTAGGAAGGGAGCAGCCAGTAGTTCTATCTAGCCGGTACACTGGGCGGGACTTAAGTTTGATCGGCAGTCCGCCCGTTGCATCACGCCGCGTTCCGCCACTTTCCCGCCCGCTGGGGAGTGCAGGAAAGCGGCAGAACGCGGCGTGACGCAACAGGTGGACTGCCGATCAAATGTAAGTCCCACCCAGCGTACCGGCTGGATAGCACTACTGGGAGCAGCCATTAGGCCACATCCAAGCTCCTGTCACCAGGCGCAGACCTGCGGAGCCCACTGGGGCAGCTGGTGCCTACCCCAGGGTAAGAGCGCGAACATGCCCTTGCCCAGTGGAGGCTCCAGCCTGCTCCCAAGCTGTGCTGGATATGGCCCAGGCCCACCGGCCTGCCTGTTCTAGCACAGCTTAGGAGTGCGCCATCAGACTGTGTAAGCCAGTGTTGTTCAAACTGTGGGTCAGGATCCACTTGGTGAGTCGCAACCAGCTGTGGCATCCTGGCAGAATGGCCCAGTACGCCGTTCTGCTTGTTCCACAGACGGGCCCGGGCTGCACCGCCTCTCCCGAGGACGAGCGCGCTGTTTCTGGGCCCGCCCTCCCTCCCTTGTGTCCGAATCGCTCTGAAATGGATTCCCGCCATAGGGGCGGAAGGCTGCCAATCATCCGGGCGTTCCGGTTCCTGGAGCGCCCGGATGACATCACTGGTTGCAACCTGATGTCAGGTGGGTCGCGGAAAGCTGGGAGCAGCCATCTTGGAAACTGCAGACCTGACTCTTATTATATTCCTGTTGTGTTAACGGTTTGAATTTTCAATGATTTTTTTTATTTTGTTTTTAGTTTAATGCTTTTACGTAATATTTTGCCCTAATCTTGGTTTCTGTCAGGGATGTTTCATGGCTGTACAATTGCTGCAATCCAAGAATGCCAATTTGCATTTCAGGGGTGTCATATTTTATGTTGCAATGTCATCACTTCCTTCTTTATGATGTCACTTCCTGCCACAACATCACTGCCAGGTTAATGACATCACTTCCGGTGGGTTCCGACATGAGTGCCATTCTAAAACGTGGGTCCCAGTATAAAAGGCTTGAATACCACTGGTGTCAGCTATTCTGTTTGCCTTAATGTGTGAGCATTCAGGAAATCCTCAGTCGTCCCTTATTTAAAGTAAATAAGGGAATGGAACGTTTCGACAATGAGCATACATTGTGCATACTGCTATAGGCACATAGAAGACAAAATGTGAATAGCTATGCACATGCAGATCAGCATGTGCACTCTGTGGTTCAAGTAATGTGTGAACAAGGCCAGAATATAATGAAAACCTGGTGGTATCAAGGAGGTATACTGATTGCACCTCTTTAATGCTAACATTACATCCACAGTTATGATACGATCCAGATGTTTTGAGACATCATTCCTATTCTGGCTTGGAAGCTGTCTAAAATGTAACACAGAGAAGGAGTTTGGGGTGAACCCAGCCAAAACCCAGGATTTTAAAGTCTCATGATTGAATTCCCATCTGCCTGACGCTGTCTTTGGGTATTTCTGGAGTGCTTCTGAAGATTCTCTTCTTTGGCAGGCTTTTAATCTGGCAGAGTTTGTGCTGCCATTTTTTGTGTTAGAGTCTGCTACCTTATTTATCTGTGGATTGTTTGAATGTTGTGCTGCTGTTGATCCTTATTATGGTGTCGTGATTTTACTGCTTGCTTTGTAAGCCATACGTTCCAGGAAATCTGGATAAAAATGTTATCAGTCAATTTCAGTGGTTTCATACCCTCGCATTCAGACCAATGGGACCTGCAAGTACTGGGCTGTACCTGGTTTGGATTGTGTTCCTGTTGTTCTTCTGCAAATTGAAGCCCCAGTTTTGCCTATTCAAAAAAAAAAAAAAAAGCTTGTTTTGAATGTTTATATTATATAAATATTAAATTATATAAATGGATTAAAGATCAAAATATGGAGAAGGGAACATCCAGCCACATTACCAGCTGGAGCTCTGCCAAGAAAAGGGAAAGAAACTGGTTACATCAGGCAGGTTTTTGGGAGCTTTCCTTTGGCTTTTCCTCCATGTATGCTCTTAATTTGAAAGCAGTGATGATTGTCAAACGAATTTAAAAAAGTGGTACCCAGAAGCATCCTTCTCTGCTGTGCAGTGCTATCCCCGCTCCATGGAAATCTGCTAAATTGCATCCCAGGTCTGTCTTTCTGATCTTACACCTCAATCTTATGGGCCACTGACAGGCGCAGAGCGCCCAGTCCGCTACCTTAAGTGCTGCTGCAGCGTTGTAAAAGGTACACCGCCGCTGTGCATTGTGGGGCTGCCGGCAAAACCAGCCAGAATCTCTGCGTGCGAGGCAGAAGTTGCCAGATGCCACCCCGCTACGGGTAAGGTGGTGAGGCATTTTGAGGCTAGAAGAGGGAGGATCTGGCAGGTGATGTTTTGAGGGCAAGAGGGGGTGGATCCAGTGATGTCATGCAGGGGGAACGCGGGGGAACTCAGTTCCACTAGTTAAAATTAGGGCTGACTCCGCCCACTTCACTCTCCCTCCTCCCCCTCCCAATTCTTCTGCAAAGAGCTTTTCTTCTTGGTTGGCCGGCACTCAGAGGGTTAAAGGGAGCGACTCCGGATTCCTAGGGGGGCGAAGGCAGTGATGTCATTCAGGGGGAATGGACCAGAACGGGCGTTCCGGATTCTAACGGGCTCCATGGCTGGTTCCGGGTTCCCGACAAGTGCCAATCAAAAGTGAGTTCCTAAATCATTTGAATGACACCACATGCTGGGATGCTGTCCTTTTTTGATCAGCCTCACATGACCCCTGCCTTTTCATGGACTTGCACCAGCAAAATAGTTGGCTTAGGTCCGAAGAGACCTATTGTTTATCTGAAGGGCTGTCATAAGGCCGAAGGGGCAAATTTGTTCTCATCTGCCCTTGACAGTAGAACTAGGTCCAATGGGTACAAACTGCAAGAGAGGAGATTCCGGCTGGATATCAGGAAGAATTTGTTGACGATAAGGGCGGTTCAACAGTGGAACAGGTTGCCGAGGGAGGTGGTGGATTCTCCCTCACTGGAGACCTTCAAGCAGAGGCTTGACAGGCACCTGCTGGAGATGCTCTAGGAGGATTTCCTGCTACAGGCAGGGGGTTGGACTAGATGATCTTGTAGGTCCCTTCCACCTCTGTGATTCTATGATAAAGAGGCCCATCTGAAGTTTTGCTCCCCATTTTCCTGCTCAAGTTGAGTTTCGGACCCCTTTGCCAAAGAATGAAGTTCTCACAAGCAAGCCAACGCAGGTCAGTCATGGAAAGGGCGAGGGGGCCTTGCTTGCATTGGCAGCTGAAAGGTCAAGTCAACTTCTTCTGTGATCACTCAAGTGATCTATTGCTGTCAGGAAACCTGTCCTGTTCAAAGCAATTTGACGTATTTGCTTTGTTAAGGAATTTGTCTAATTATGTTGTGTTTACTTATGTTGCCGTAATTGTATATTTGATTTGTCATGACCTATGATCCAGACAATGGAGCCTTTAAGACTTATTTGCATTTATGTTACAAAGGGATCTGCATGATTTAGGGCCCAATCTTATGCATCCCTAGCGCCCAGGGCTACAGCAGTGTCAAAATAATAATAATAATAATAATAATAATAATAATAATAATAATAATAATATTGACAGTATATACCGCCTTTCTTAGGTCATTAGATTGCTCCTCTGACTTTAACTCAAGGCGGTTTACATAGGCAGGCTTTATTCATAAACACAAAGTTCTTTACAAATTACAAGGAAGTTCTATCTTTCAAGAACATACAACATACAGATGGTACTTTCGTGGTCTAGTCTTCTTTCTGGCCACACAATTTGCCTTCCTGCTGGCTGATAAGCAGCTTCTCTGCTCACACCAAAGTAAAGCGGCTGGCCCAGCACACTCCCCTCTCACATGCAGCTGTAGCTCAGCTCTAATCAGTCGCAGGTTTACAAGGTCTGCCTCTCACGGAGACTTCTGGTGATCCCGAACTGACGACCTTCAGATCTTATCTTCAGGCAAACGGAGGCATTAACCCTCTCAACTACACCTCCTGCCAAAACATCCTGTGGGGCCAGAGAAGCAGCCTCAGGTCTCCTCGGGGTAAGTGAACAAACATTCCCTTGCCCTGTGTTGACTTACAGTGGCCCGAATGGGTCTACTTGGATATGCACCTGCATTTGAATTTGTTTTAGGTTCCTGCCTTGGGAGAGGGTATAGGATACAGTGGCAGAGTTTGCCTCTCAGGCTCAGTCTGCCCTCCCTCTGCCCAGTTCTGTTTCCTCCTCATCTTCCCCCCACCCAGCGATGGGATTAACAAACAACCTGGGGGAACGCTGGGCGGGACGTACGTGGAACTCCCGCGCGATTGGCTGCCTGTCAGTTCCGCCCCACCACCTTCCCTGCCGCCGCCCAGGCCTCGGAGGGGGTGCTTGCTCGTCTGGGGGGCCCCCCGGGTGCCCGGGCACGCAGCAATGGGGCGTGCCAACCGGGGGCAATGGGCCCAGCCCGCGCGGGTGGCGGAGACGGCAGCAGGGCAGAACAGACGGGCTGCCAATCGCGCGGGCTGCCAATCACGGGCTGCCAATCACGGGCTGCCAATTACGAGTACGTCCCGCCCAGCGTTCCCCCAGGTCGTTTGTTAATCCCATCGCTGCCCCCACCCCGAAAAGCTTCACTGCCGGCTGTTGCTGCCTAATATTGCCCCAGCTGTGTGTGGGAGGGGGCACTTACACAGTATGTTGTAGCATCTGCAATATGTACCACGCCACTCCCAGTGGCTATGCTACTGAGCCCCTGAGCTGCTGTATCAGTGCGCGCCACAACCTGTGAGATTATTCTCAAGTCACAGGCTGTCTTGGGACTCTGGGGACAGTGCAACTATGCAGGCAATGAGGCGACGGCCACAATTGTGAGGATGCAGCGTTACGGAGTTGGGCTAGTTGGGCCACTCACGCGAACCCATTGGGCCACTCAAGGTTCTCTACTACATGCAAGAGCCTTGCATGAGGTAGCGGAAACTAACTGCTTATTCCTAACAGCCCAGAGCATGCAGCACTGCTGACAGAGTGCACACTGCATGCTATGGTAGGGGAAGCATGACCAGATAGCCTTGGAGAGGTAAGTAAAAATATCTTTCACTTACATCCACATCGAAGATTACTGACTCCAAGACTCCCAAGAGTGGTCCAAATGAGCTTTACGGTGGCCCTTGTTGCAGCCAAACTTTGTTGGCTGCGCTTTCAAGTTTGTTGGCTGCGCTTTCAAGTCATGCAGGTAGATGTCGGCTAACGCAGTGATTCTCATGGCCTCTAATGTAGACAGTTCTGGGAGAAGAGCTGTCTAATCTCAGTTGGTTCCATTTGAATCTTTTTAGCAAGGATGCCTGCTGTCATCGAGGCCTGTTTACAAAGAAATTGTAACTTCCACACAGGTGAAAGCTCTTTAAAAAAAACAAAAACTAGCACATGGCATTAATATTTATTTATTTTTAAAAAAAATAGTTAATTAAGTTTCACTGCAATTACTGAGCCATGTGATGTAAAACCTTAGACAAAAGCAATTTGACTAACCTGATTAAAAAACCCTGGACGGTTAGCACAATTTCCTATGTTCCATGTATTTAAAACTGCGGCTAGGTCACAACATCGTGAATCACAGCGTGTCAAAGAAAATGAAAATGAGGCTTTATAAGTGGGCTTCTAAAGGTTTCCTTTCCCAAAGCTTGATAAGTGAGTTAATAGCGCTAACTGCGGTCATTGGAAAGAGCATAAGAACATAAGGAGAGCCCTGCTGGATCAGGCCAAAGGCCCGTCTAGTCCAGCTTCCTGTATCTCACAGCGGCCCACCAGGTGCCCCAGGGAGGCATGAGACAACAAGATGCTTGCATCCTGTTGCCACTCCCTTGCACCCGGTACTCTGAAAAAGCCTACTGCTAATGTAAGGAGGTTACAACCCATCATTGCCTATAGCCCACGATGGACTTTTCTTCCAGATATCCGTCCAATCCCCTCTTAAAGGCATCTAGGCCAGATGTCATCACCACCTCCTGTGGCAAAGAGTTCCACAGATTAACTACCCGCTGGGTAAAAAAGTACTTCCTTTTATCTGTTTTAACTCTCCCAACCCTCAGTTTTAGCGGTGTTTTGAGAGAGGGAAAAGAACATCCCTCTATGGACTCTATCCCTTCTGTGCATAATTTTGTATGTCTCAATCATGTCCCCCCTCAGGTGCCTTTTTTCTAGGCTGAAGAGCCCCAAACACTGCAATCGTTCTTCATAAGGGAGGTGCCCCAGCCCTGTAATCATTTTCGTCGCTCTCTTCTGCACCTTTTCCAGCTCCACTATGTCCTTTTTGAGGTGCGGCGACCAGAACTGCACACAGTATTCCAGATGTGGCCTTACCATCCATTTGTACAATGGCATGGTAATATTGGCTGTTTTACTCTCAGCCCCTTTTCTAATTACCCCAAGTATGGAATTGGCCTTCTTAATTGCTGCCGCACACTGGGTCGAGACCTTCATTGAATTGACCACCAGCACCCCAAGATCTCTCTCCTGAGCTGTCACAGACAGCTCAGAACCCATAAGCCTATAGGTGAAGTTTTGGTTTTTTGCCCCAATGTGCATCACTTTACACTTGTCTACATTGAAACGCATCTGCCATTTGGCTGCCCATTCCCCCAACTTGGAGAGATCCTTCTGGAGCTCTTCACAATCCCTTCTGGTCTTCACCACCCAGAAAAGTTTTGTATCATCCGCAAACTTGGCCACCTCGCTGCTTATCCCTGTCTGCAGGTCACTTACGAACAATGCAGCTGACTCTGAAATGTTATATTGTTATTAAAGGGAAATGAGAGCAATTTGAAAAAAGAGGAGAAAAGAACCATTTATCTTATTGAAGCATTGATACTTCAAATTGAGGGCCCGATCCTATTGGGCCAGAACATGGGCGGTACGAGTATACCGCCCACGTCACTGTAGCACAAGGGGCCGTAAAGCACCTCCAGCGCTGGCGGTAAGCCATGTCCATTGGTGTTAGGGTGACACCATGGCAACACTGGCCCCGCGTGGCCCGGGGGGAGCTCCATAAGCTGGCGAGCTTGAAGTTGAAGGCACCTTCAAAGAGGCACCCCCGACCAGATCGCAGCTTTTAAAACCCACGGGAAATGTTTCTGGTTGTGTCTCCCACCGGTTTCAAAGGCTGCATTCTGGTCGGGGCACCTCTTTGAAGTAAATGTGGGCTGTAGTCAGAGGCTGATCTACAGGGAGGGCAAAGCTCTAAGTGTTGCAAGAAGCCTTACCCTGTCATGCAAATCCCTCCTCTCCCTTGTTGCTGCTTTAGCCAGTAAGCAACGCCAAGATTGGCTAAAACGGTGCAGGAGAGGAGTGATTTCCACTGCAAGGTAAGGCTTCTTGCAAAACTTATATTAGAGCTCTGCCCTCCCTGTAGAGACGCCACTGGCTGTAGTCAGGGGCCCGAGTCAGGGTCTGAGGGAGCAATCCAAGCAGGCACATTGAGCCGACGCAACATGCTTGTTGCACGGTGGCGCTAGTGGCCTTGGACTGACACTAGCAGCATTGGCCCAAGGCCGTGCCACCATTGCGCCATCTGAACTCGGCCAGCGCAAGGGCGTTTCTGGGAGGTGGGGAGGACGGTTCTGGGCGGGGGGGGAGGGGGCAAGCCGGTGGGCGTGCTCGCCTGGGCAGGGACATGGAGATGGGATGCGGCCAGTAGGCCACATCCAAGCCTCCATCCCCAGGCCACGTGGCCCCAATTCAGGCTGTGTGGCCTCTTATTTAGCAGGTGCAGATCTGAGGAAACCTATGGGGAGGCTAGAGCTTCCCCTGGGGCAAGGGCGAGAATGTGCCCTTGCCCCAGGGAGGTTCCCCAACACACCTAAGCTGCGCTGGATATGGTGCGGTCCTGCCAACCTCGCCATCCAGCGCAGTTTAGAATTGCACCTAGTGATGTCATGCAGGGGGAACGCGGGGGAACTCAGTTCCACTAGTTAAAATTAGGGCTGACTCCACCCACTTCACTCTCCCTCCTCCCCCCTCCCAATTCCTCTGCAAAGAGCTTTTCTTCTTGGTTGGCCGGCACTCAGAGGGTTAAAGGGAGCGACTCCGGATTCCTAGGGAGGCGAAGGCAGTGATGTCATTCAGGGGGAACGGACCAGAACGGGCGTTCCGGATCCTAACGGGCTCCGTGGCTGGTTCCGGGTTCCCGACAAGTGCCAATCAAAAGTGAGTTCCTGTTCCTAAATCATTTGAATGACACCACTGATTGCACCCTGAGTCTTTGATACTCAAGTGTCACAAGAGTCAGGCCAAAACGTGAAACCTTGAGCCCCAATTCCTTTTTTTTCCCCATCCCATGACTGGACTGGGAAACCATTGAACTAATGGAAACTCAGCCATCAGGACTCCCTGTTGGGGTTTCATTCAACAGATGCAAGTGGCTGTTCCAAGTCTTCGGGTTCCAAAGATACTGCGCTCAAGAAACCAAAGCGTTGTGCTGACATCACTGCAGGCTTACGCACTCCAAAGCATGCCAAGTCGGCTCTGCTTTCTAAGGCCTTGTTACATGTTCCAACAGCAGTCGTGCAGGTGTGGCCTTGACACTGCCTGGATTTATGCACGCGGCTTTGAACTCTTTGGAGTGCAGCACAGGTGCAAGATACAGTAAATCAGATGTTATCTGCGCTTTGTATTTGGCTTTGCTACTGTATGGCCGCTAACCGGTACGGTGCATTGTTTCTGTCCTACAAAAGCCAATGATTCCTCTGCATGTAGTGCTAATGTTTATAATAACAGATCTTCTGTGGTGTCAGGAGTTATGAATTACTTATTTTAGCATATCCACACACACCATTCTAATTGCAGTTGGGTGGTGGAATGGAAAACTCGGTTGGAAATGACGGTTGTGCACGACATTTTCCTCCCACGTTTGCTCCATGAAGCTCAGAGTGACGTATTTTTCCCCTGCGTTTATCCTTTCAACCGTATCTCTGTGAAGTAGGCGAAACGATGAGATAGCGAATGGCTCAGGGTCGCCCAGCAGACTCCAGGGTCGAGCTGCAATTTGATCTCCATCTCTGTGGTCCAGATTTCAGCTGCACAGTTCGCACCAGTGAGTGTATTGATATTGGTGTAGGTGTTATTTTGTATGTTACTGATGGTGCTGTTGATGCTCAAAAGTGGCAATACTATTATGAATACTCTGGAGCACATTTCTGACTTTTGTAGGGCCTTGTGCATACCACTATAGCAGCTCTTGGCAACCAGAGTGGGGGACAAGGCGATGCAGAGTGCAATACAAGGACAAACCTACCCTTCTTCGCTGTCTGCAGAATATGTCGATGCTGATTGCAAATTCCTGACTTCCCTAAAGTGTGGGGGAGTTCCAGTGGTGCTTATCCACTTCTTTGGAAAGAGCATTGAAGACTTAAGTCGTTTTTAAAAATGAGTAGCAATCACCACCACCACCACCACCACCAAGGTATTGGTATGTATGCAAGCGGAGTACGCTTCCACAGACAGTTCCAACAGTGAACTTGGAAGCAGTTCACCCAAAAGCAAACAGCATGCACTTGGAGCCCCCAACCAATGGCAAGGGTCAGGTTTCTACCTCAAGTTCTGGCCATATTCCAACTATAAAACTGTTTGACAATCATTTGGAATAGTTATGCTCATGCGCTGGTGGTAAATGAGCAACTCATACATCGACTTTGAGGCAGAGAAGCTGTTTCTATTAGCAGTCATTAGGATCCTTTGCTGTTTTCATTATCTAGAGCGTCACGCCATCATTCACACCCTCGAAAACAAACACGGCAACAGCCTCAAATGCGTAACAGCTTGGAAATTTCCGACCAGCTTAACGGTGGCCTTGTGATTTAGACTGTCTGTATTCCTGGTGAAGCAAAGTCACCATATTGCATTGGTTTTCAGTCCACGTTCTGTTCTCTTGCCTTCTGTTCAGGAACTTCAAAGGATTAAAATGGTGTCATAAGAACATAAGAAGAGCCCTGCTGGATCAGGCCAAAGGCCCATCTAGTCCAGCTGCCTGTATCTCACAGCAGCCCACCAGATGCCCTAGGGAGGCATGAGACAACAAGATGCTTGCATCCTGTTGCCACTCCCTTGCACCTGGTACTCTGAAGTAGCCCACCACCAATGTAAGGAGGTTGCACAATCCATCATGGCCTATAGCCCACGATGGACTTTTCTTCCAGAAATCAGTCCAATCCCCTCTTAAAGGCATCTAGACCAGATGCCATCACCACCTCCTGTGGCAAAGAGTTCCACAGATTAACTACCCGCTGGGTAAAAAAGTACTTCCTTTTATCTGTTTTAACTCTCCCAACCCTCAGTTTTAGCGGTGTTTTGAGAGAGGGAAAAGAACATCCCTCTATGGACTCTATCCCTTCTGTGCATAATTTTGTATGTCTCAATCATGTCCCCCCTCAGGTGCCTTTTTTCTAGGCTGAAGAGCCCCGAACGCTGCAATCGTTCTTCATAAGGGAGGTGCCCCAGCCCTGTAATCATTTTCGTCGCTCTCTTCTGCACCTTTTCCAGCTCCACTATGTCCTTTTTGAGGTGCAGCGAGCATGGAATTGGCCTTCTTAATTGCTGACGCACACTGGGTCGACACCTTCATTGAATTGTCCACCAGCACCCCAAGATCTCTCTCTTGAGCTGTCACAGAAAGCTCAGAACCCATAAGCCTATAGGTGAAGTTTTGGTTTTTTCCCCCCAATGTGCATCAATTTATACTTTTCTACATTGAAACGTAGAAAATTTTGCTGCCATTTGGCTGCCCATTCCCCCAACTTGGAGAGATCCTCCTGGAGCTCTTCACAATCGCTTCTGGTCTTCACCACCCGGAAAAAGTTTTGTGTCATCCGCAAACTTGGCCACCTCACTGCTTAACCCTGTCTCCAGGTCATTTACGAACAAGTTGAAAAGCACAGCCCCAAGACAGATCCCTGGGGCACTCTGCTTTCCATCTCTCTCCATTGTGAAAATTGCACATTGACCCCCATTGTCTCTTGTGTAGGAAGTCCAAATTGGCTTAGGGCCCAAACCCTTCCAAATTTCCAGCTCTGATGCAGCTCAGTAGCTACTGAGTAGCTCAGTAACTTGATTCTGATCCAGTAGCAGAGTTAGAGTGCAGTCCTAACATGGAGTTAGGCCAGCTTATATGGTACATTGCGGCACCTGCAATACTTACCGCACTCCTCCCTACTATAAGATCACAGTCCTGGAGTTAGGCTGGCGGGCTGGCACAAGGGACACCGTAAAGTGTGTTTGGACCACTCTTGGAGTCAGAGAGGCCAGCACATAGACGTGCACCATCCTCCCTGACTGAGGGCACAATCCTAATCAACTTTCCTGCACCAGGGTAAGGGCAATGCAATTCTGAGGTGAGAGAACAAACATTCCCTTACCTCGAGGAGGCTTCTGACTCCTACTCCACTGCAAGATGCAGCACGTGCCCCATTGGCACAGCTATGTCAGTGTTGGAAAGTTCTTTAGGATTGTGCCCTGAGAGTGGTCCAAATGTGCTTTACAGTGGCCCTTGTGCCAGCCAAACTTTGCTGGCCTAACTGTGCCGGCCTAACTCCAGGTTAGGATTGCACTCTTGCAGGGGGGAAGAGTGCAGTAGGTATTGCAGGTGCCGCAACATGCTGTGTAAGCAGCCACTCTCACTCAGCGTCAGAGCCATGCGACAGTGGTCATTCGGGTGCTACAGGCCCATATTTGGGACTGGATGAGTGGCACATCAGCCGAAAAGGTCAGTCTCCACGAAAGTACATCGTAAGTTTTGACAGTCTTCTAAAGAGTAAAGTCTGGTCTCATTGATCTGCGGAAGTGCAAGCGGAAGTGAATAGTACAGTATATAGCATCAGAGGATGACAGAAATAAGGTGAATGAAGGTCCCTGTGATCTTTAATCTAAAATAGTGTTATCCACACTGTGGGTCAGGACCCACTTGGTGGGTCACGACCTGATGTCAGGTGGGTCGCGGAGAGCTGGGAGCAGCCATCTTGGAAGCTGCAGACCTTCCTCTTGCTGTATTCCTTTTGTGAATGCTATCGGTTTGCATTTTCAAAATTGTTTTTAGTTCAGTGCCTTTAGATCATATTTTGCCCTAACCTCCTTTCTGTCAGGGATGTTTCATGGTTGTGCAATTGCTGCAGTCCAAGAATGCCAATTTGCATTCCAGGAATGTCATTTGATTATGTCACAATGACAGCACTTCCTGCTTGATGATGTCACGTCTGGCTATGACATCACTTCCAGGTTAATGACGTCACTTCCGGTGGGTCCCGACACAAGCGCCAATCTAAAAAGTAGGTCCCAGTCTAAAAAATTTGAGAACCACTGATCTAGAAGACTGTTGTCTCCTGGTGTCTCTTATTTCTGTGTTTTTGTAGGCAACCCTGTTTTGCAGAAGTAGAGTCACTGATTTACTACTGGCCAATAGAGTGAACTTGTTATAGATTGCTACTGAATAAGTTAAGCTCATGCAGCTGCCCTTTCTGTGTTGGCAGCCAGCCCCCTAACTGTTTTCCCTGAACTTTGGAGCTGTTAAATTTTAACATTGTCCTTAGCTGTTTTACCCTGTTTGCCTCCCTGTGGTTTTGAAAAGTGGAAGGGAACACAAGTCGGTTAAAAAAGTAACAGCAACAAATACGTGTGACATTTGAAACAGCAGGAACCAGTAGTAGCCAGGAACCAGTAGTGGCCAGTTCCGAAACTCAGTCTTGGAACTGCTGTAATGAAAAGGTTCCATTGATCTGTGTTGTGTTGTGTTGGAAGGCAAAAGCTGCCATGCTAGTAACTACCAATCCACATTATCTAGAGATACACAAAGATGAAGCTGCATGCAAACCAGTGCAGATGGCTCTAGCAAGTGAGCCAAGCTGCACAGAGAAAACCACTGCATTCTGCAGCATCTCTGGAGCTGACCTGTAGGCAGTATCTTTGGCGTTTTCATAGGCACAGGGAAAATGGACAAAAAGCTAAGCCTTTTTGTCAAAGGTTCAGACTTGGAAAAAGTCTCAGAACCAGTAGCGTAGCTACGGGGGGAGCAGCATGGTAAATATTTCATGCGCCACAACATGCCCTGTGAGCAGCCCTCCCCACTCGCAGTCAGAGCCATTCTGGGCAGTGAGTGGGAGGGACATGGTGCATTGTGCCTTCAATATAGTGCAGGCATGCCCTGGTATCCACTAGGGTTCTATTCCAGAACGTACCGTGGATACCTGAAGCCACAGATACTGGGGACACCTTTTTAAAGATCGGGGAACATCAGTAGTTTTGCTGCAACGAGGTAAAAAAAAGATTTCTTTAATGTTCCACTATTTTTTTTTAATAGGTATCCAAGTATCCCTAGTATCCGTGGATAACTGAAACTGTGAATACCAAATCAGTGGATACCAGGACATACCTGTATAATTATATTTTGATTCCCTTCCCAGTTGATGTTGTTGTTTTTAATTGTTGTCCAACAATCAAGGCTATCCTTTGTTGCATCCTGTGAGCGCAATCCTATATCCAGTGATGTCATTCAGGGGGAACGGACCAGAATGGGCGTTCCGGATCCTAACAGGCTCCGTGGCTGGTTCCGGGTTCCCGACAAGTGCCAATCAAAAGTGAGTTCCTGTTCCTTAATCATTTGAATGACACCACTGCCTATACCCAGTGGTGTCATCTACTCTCTCGCAAGCCGGAACGCTGGGCGGGACTTGAGTGATTGACAGCCCGTCGACTCACTTCCGGTTTCTTTGCGTGCCCCGCGCGGCTTTCCCTCGCCTCGGAGGGAGCGCCTGCTCGCCAGGGGGGATGGGTGGGGGGCGCGCCGGGTGCCTGGGCGAGCAGGCGCCCCCTCCGAGGCGAGGGAAAGCCGCGCGGGGCGCGTGAAGAAACCGGAAGTGAGTCGACGGGCTGTCAATCACTCAAGTCCCGCCCAGCGTTCCGGCTTGCGAGAGAGTAGATGACACCACTGCCTATACCCCTGTTGCGCCGGCACTACGCTCTTGCGCCGCCCGAACACTGTCGCAGATGTGCCGTCAAGCGCGACTGCTATGGCGCTGGACCGGCGCAAGCAGCAGTGCCGATGCTCGGGCGCCACCACGACCATCAACAGCTCCGGCCTTGCACCAGTTGAGCGTCAGCGGCGCTCGGTTGGTGTAGGGCCTCCACGAGGGTGTTCCAGAGGCGTGCCGGGGGTGTAACTGGGCAGCAACGGGGGCGGTGATGCAGGACAGCTATAGTGCTGTATCCTGGCCAGGCCAGCCCCAATTCAAGCGGCCCCTGTCCACGTTCCTCTGCACCTGCAAAACAGCAGGCGCAGATCCGAGTAGGCCCATAGGGGCGACCGGGGCTTACAAGGGGAAAACCTCCCCTTATCCTGCACGTTGCTGCTCCTGCCTCCTAATGGGCTTTAGGATACAGCCCTGCTATGTCAGCCTTACTTAAGATTGGGCTGTAAGCAGCGGCGTCATGCTGCCGGAACGCTGGGCAGGAGGAACGGGTGAGCGGCAGCCTGCCCATTGCATACCGCTCCGTTTTGCTGTCTTCCCTGCCCCCACGGGGGCGGGGAAAACGGTGAAACGGAGCGGTATGCAATGGGCGGGCTGCCGCTCACCCGTTCCTCCTGCCCAGCGTTCCGGCAGCATGACGCCGCTGGGTGTAAGGGGGTCGCGTTTGTGCATGGATAACATGGATACTAGGAACTGAGACCCCCTTACAACCAGCGGCGTCATGCTGCTGGGATCTGTTTTTTGTTTTTTTTTTTTTTTGCAAAATCAAAAAGCACTTCCAAATAACTGAGTGAAGCATTTGTGGAGCTAGCTTGCTTAATGGAGCACTTGTGTTCCAATCTGCATTTACAGCGCCATAATTAAGGCTTCTCTTCCTTGTTGCTTGTAAACAGAGAGCATTCCTGCCCTCCTCAGTAGCTGGCACCGTGGCATCATTTTTCCTAGTAATCCAGTGCGCGCGCGACATGCTGCTGTTATGCGGCTGTGCCCAGGCAACAGCTTCTGACCCGAGGGCATCACATTCTCACTGCTGGCACAGGTCAGGCGGGTTTTCTCCCCTCCCCATTAAGCAGATCCGTTCGTAGTCTCGCACGTTGTTATTCATGTTGCTATATTTGTACAGCCTTGGGGTTAGCCAAGGCTCAGCAAAGCACACGGCTGATCTTGTAGGATGTGGTGCTCCAGTGGGCAGGCACAACTCCCTTGCCTGCAAAAGCTGCCCCATTCATTAGAAAGGAAGCAGATTGCCGAGGGAGGTGTGGATTCACCCTCACTAGACGTTTTCAAGCAGAGGCTTGCCGGGCACCTACTGGAGATGATTTAGGAGGATTTCCTGCTACTGTCGGGGTTGGACTAGATGACCTCGTCGGTCACTTCCAACTCTGTTTCTATGATTCTAACAGCCGAATCCTAAGTTGTGCTAGAGTAGGCCACCTGCCCGGCAGGCCTGTGCTATGTGCAGCACAGCTTGGGAGGCACCAGTAGCCTCCCCTATGGGTTCCTCGAATCTGTGCCCACGAAATCACGGATGCAGTTCCAAGGAAGCTGCGCGTCCTGAATTGGGGCCACGCGGCCCGAGGACAAGGCCTTGGAAGCAGCCTAATGGCCACATCCAGCGGCGTCATGCAGCCGGAACGCTGGGTGGGAGTAACGGGTGAGCGGCAGCCCGCCTGTTGCGTACCGCTCCATTTTGCCGTCTTCCCCGCTCACCCGTTCTTCCCACCCAGCGTTCCGGCTGCATGACGCCGCTGGCCACATCCCAAACCCACACCCCTCCACAGGCCAGCATGCCCATCGGCACACCCACCTCCCACCCAGTTCTGTCCAGCCCAGCCCAGAACCACCCCTGTGCCAGCTGAGTTCGGCTGGCGCAGAGGCAGCTTGGCGCCCGTGCTCCCAAATCACCACTGCTAGTGTCAGCCTGGGAGTGGTGCCGACATGGGGGTGTTGGTCGGTGCATCCACTTCGGCACAAAAATATTGCGTTGGCTCTGTGTTGAGGGTGGGGTTGCCCCTAAGAGGCAGTCCCCTAATGCCGAGCCTGACCAGATCGTTCTGGAAGCCAACAAGCAGGAGAGAAGGGCAGTAATGGATCCTGGCAACTTATACGGGAAGCGGCACTTTGCCTTTGACTCTGGATGTAGCACACAGCCGCTGATAGGCTTGCTTGTGACATCATCTCAGCCCCTCGTCTAAATCACTCCGCACCTTCGCTTCCTCACGTTGGATGTTGCTAACTGGACAAGAGGCACTTTTTCCAGTGGTGTTCCTCTTATATTTAGCAGGGGGAGAGTAACTGTCCCTCTTCACCCCTGCGCAGTCTTTCTAGTGGCTGTTGCTGGCGGTCTGCCTTTTTTTAGATTGTGAGCCCTTTTGGGACAGGGAGCCATTTAACTTTATTATTACTATTTGCCTGTAAACCACTTTGTGAACTTCGTGTTGAAAGGCGGTATATAAGTACCTGTTGATTGATTGATTGATTGATTGATTGATTGATTGATTGATTGATTG
>JAJKFI010000017.1:14611062-14652405 GCA_029204185.1 Lerista edwardsae | reverse complement strand
TTGATTGATTGATTGATTGATTGATTGATTGATTGATTGATTGATTGATGTTGCCTTTGGAAAAGGGCCACTGCTCAGTCGTAGGGTGTGCATTTCATACAAATTAGGTGTTCCTGGCATCATTCAGTGTGCATTTTTTAAAAGCAGGAATAACCGTAGCTTGTAATTGAGGAATGTGAGATAACGGGCCTGAGTGAGCCGTTGGCTGTATCTCTGGAGTGATCTTGGGCTTGAGGGAGCCGGTGCAGATTGAGAGGCTGCTGGCTGGGTTTGCAGTCCAAGGTGACTAAGAGGGCCAATTCCATGCTTGGGGTAATTAGAAAAGGTGTTGAGAATAAAACAGCCACTATTATCATGCCATTGTACAAATCGATGGTAAGGCCACACCTGGAATATTGTGTATAGTTCTGGTCGCCCCATCTCAAAAAGGACATAGTGGAGCTGGAAAAGGTGCAGAAGAGAGCGACGAAAATGATTACGGGGCTGGGGCACCTCCCTTATGAAGAAAGACTGCAGCGTTTGGGGCTCTTCAGCCTAGAAAAAAGGCGCCTAGAAAAAGAATGATTGAGACATACGAAATTATGCATGGAAGGGATAGAGTCGATAAAGGGATGTTCTTTTCCTTCTCTCAAAACACCCGAACCAGGGGGCATCCGCTAAAACTGAGGATTGGGAGAGTTAAAACAGATAAAAGGAAGTACTTTTTTACCCAGCGGGTAGTTAATCTGTGGAACCTCTTTGCCACAGGAGGTGGTGATGGCATCTGGTCTAGATGCCTTTAAGAGGGGATTGGACGGATTTCTGGAGGAAAGGTCCATCGTGGGCTATAGGCCATGATGGATTGTGCAACCTCCTTACAAAGGTGTTGGCTACTGGTACTGGGTGCAAGGGAGTGGCAACAGGATGCAAGCATCTTGTTGTCTCATGCCTCCCTGGGGCACCTGGTGGGCCGCTGTGAGATACAGGAAGCTGGACTAGATGGGCCTTTGGCCTGATCCAGCAGGGCTCTTCTTACGTTCTCATATTCTTATGTTCTTATGACTAGTGCAGGATCGGCTGGCACGACTGGGTCTGAACTGGCTTCTTTCTTCCTCATTTGTCCCTTGTGCGCGATGCCTGGGCACACTCCAAAGTTGCATTGGATTTTTGTTGTTGTTGTTGTTGATGTTGTTGTTGTTAGCATCTGGCTCTGTTCATAAATTGGATGACGCACGTTATCATATCATCTTTCCATGACGGCGATGGATTTCAGTCCGGATCCAAATTACAGAGCTTTGAATTGCGTTAGAGGCTGTATTTGCAACTCTTCCCTCCCCCCCCCTTTCTTATTTTTAGGCTAACACTGAATGCAAAAGAGAGCGGGTTGCTCACATACTCCCAGGCCCTACAACCTGAGCTTAGGTTGCCTTCATGCATGAGCCTGCTCTCAACACATGTGCAAAAACCTTGTCAAACGTCCAAAAAAATAAAAACCTTGACGGTGTGCTGTGACAATTTTAGCAACTTCTCCTTTTGCTCTTTAGCTGGCGCAAGTCTGAGGAGTCAGTCTGGGGGGGATAGTATGTAGTACAAATTTTCTGTTCTACGTACCACTGCCCCTCCTCTCCCTGATCTGCCGTCCCCCCTCCCTGCCAGCTGACCTTGGTCGGCAGATGCTCATAAGAACATAGGAACAGCCCCGCTGGATCAGGCCAAGGGCCCATCTAGTCACAGTAGCCCACCGGATGCCTCAGGGAGCACACAACACAACAAGATGCCTGCATCCTGTTGCCACTCCCTTGCATCTGGCATTCTGAGGTAAATCCTGAGGTAAACACCCTGGTGGGTAGTCAGGAATCTTCTACAGCATTTCTCTTTGACAGCCACCAGAACCAGATGTTCCTCTTCAACATGTACTCGTAGGAACGTAGGAACAGCCCCACTGGATCAGCCCATGGCCCATCTAGTCCACCTTCCTGTATCTCACAGTGGCCAACCAGATGCCTCAGGGAATACAAAAGACAACAAGATCCCTGCATCTTGTTGCCATTCCCCTGCACCTGGCATTCTGAAGTAGCCTACTACTAAAGTAAGGAGGTTGCACAACCGTTATGGCCTACAGGCCACAATGGATTTTTCCTCCTGAAATATGTCCAATCCCCAAGGCGACTAGGCCAGATCCATCACCACCTCCTGTGGCAAGGAGTTCCATAGATTTATTACCCGCTGAGTAAAAAAGTATTTCCTTTTATTTGTTCTCACTCTCCCAACATTCAGTTTTAGTGGATGTCCGCTGGTTCTGGTGTTGTGAGAGAGGGAAAAGGACATTCCTCTATCCACTCTATCCATCCCTTGCATAATTTTGTGTTTCTCAATCAAGTCCCCCCTCAGGCACCTTTTTTCTAGACTGAAGAGCCCCAAGCACTGCAGTCTTTCCTCGTAAGCGAGGTGCCCCAGCCCAGTGATCATTTCGTTGCTCTCTTCTGCACCTTTTCCAGTTCCATTATGTTCCTATCCCCGCTGCTACTCGGGGCCACACCGGCCTCTTTGGCGTCAGTCCAGAAGTGCGTGAAGCGGTGCACTTCGGGGCTGCCATTTGTGACGGCCATAAAGCATCTCCCCTAGAAAGCATCTCCCATTGAAGCCAATGGAACTCGTCCGCAAAGCTCTGATTCAAACTCTCCTTGATCTGAATGGACGAATTAAAAGTGCTGCACTTTGGCTGGATTGTACCCTTGCCTCTTTCTGGACCCTACTGCTGTATTCCCTTTAAAGGTTCCCTATGAGTAAACTTGCCAGCCATTCGAACAAAGTCACGTCCTGGGGGGGGGGGAATGGCCTTTGCTTTGCAGGTAAGGTTTTCAGGAGAGGTTGCCTCGGATCCAGATTCCTCCCTGAGATTGTGATGTATCGCCTCGGCTTTGTTCTCTCGGCCTGGTACACTCCCTTTGCGTTCCTCTTGAGAAAACCACAGGGGCAGAGTGACCCAGGAGGCAGAATCTTGATATCCTGTCAGGAAATAACAAATGGTCCGACATTTTTCACCTGCATGCGAGGCTTTCTCGAGTAGAAGCTTATTCATCTGCAGTGAACGGCCCGTTGCAAGTTCGCTTCCAGCTGAGTCTTCCACTCTTGGTGAGGTGCTGTGAACTTTTACAGCAAACTCAGATGGCTGAGTGGCTCTCAGGTACAGAGGTGTACCTGGTGGGGGTGGGTGGGGGTGTCCAGGGGACCACGTGGACCCAAGCACCAAAGGTGGCATTTTGAGCAGTGGCGTCATGCTACCGGTACACTGGGCGGGAGGAACGGGTGAGCGGCAGCCCGGGGCAGCACGGGGGCGGGGAAGACGGCGAAACGGAGCGTTACGCAACGCCGCTGATTTTGAGATCCACCACCACCTGCCCTCTGGAGTCCTCCCAAGAGTCATGCAGGTTGCGCACAGCATCCCTAGCCCTCCAAAGGTGTTCTGTAGCCACCAGAGGACCATTAAACAATACAGGTGAAGCCTTTTTATTCGCTGATGATTCAGTTCCCAGAACTCTCTCGGGATGCAAAAAAATGCATTAAATGAAATCATGTGGTTAATTAGCATTCAGCCTTTTAAAACGTTTCTCTTGCCATGGCAGTGAGCTGCAGTCATTCTCTAGGAGCTTTACAGCAATTAGTATCCATTAGCCGAGATAAGCCCTGTTCCCTTTGCCCTGGAGCAAGGCAAAAAATGGAAAACAGAAGTGATTAATTACATGAGGATGAAGGGAGGAGGGAGGAGGTCTTATCTCAGAGCTAATGAGATTGGCTGCAGCTGCCTTGCCATAAGAAAAGCTTTTTTAAACGCTTAATTAACAGTGTTTAACAAAGAGCTGCGAAAAAAATATAGGGCCCCCATGTTATTAGTGGGTACAGCTTCCATGAATTTCATTACCAAGGGGTGCCAGCTCCCGCCAACCTGACTGGAGGGTTTCTGACATCCACATAGGGCATGCATAAGAACATAAGAAGAGCCCCACTGTATCAGGCCAAGGGCCCATCTAGTCCAGCTTCCTGTATCTCACAGTGGCCCACCAGATGCCTCAGGGAGCACACAAGACAACTAGATACCTGCATCTCATTGCCACTCCACTGTACCTGGCATTCTGAGGTAGCTTACTTCTGAAGTATGGAGGTTGCACTACCCATCATTACATGGCCTGTAGCCTGTGATAGACGTTTCCTCCAAAAAAGTCCCCTTTTAAAGGCACCTAGGCCAGAGGCCATCACCACCTGGGGCAAGAAGTTCCACAGATTAATTATCTTCTGGGTAAAAAGTATTTCCTTTTATCCGTTCTCACTCTCCCAACACTCAATTTTAGTGGATGTTCCCTGGTTTTGGTGCTGTGAGAGAGGGAAAAAGAATATCCCTGTGTCCACAAAATACATAATTTGGACATCTCAATCATATCTCTGAAGAGCCCCAAATGCTGTAGTCTTTGCTCAGCCTTTCCTGTTGATGGGGCGTGCGGCCTCAGAATGCTGCCTGGAGCCATTTAAGGTGACTTCCAGTTTTAGGCAAAAACTGGAAGTTGCCTTTAAATGGCTCCGAGTGGCATTCTGAGGCCCGTAAAGACTGGGCATATCCATGCATGGCCTCTGCAAGCTTCAGAAAGCCCTCGGACTGGTCAGGCTCTGTTCTAGCCAGGTTTAAGGAGGAACCATAGATTTGAACATCCATGGTTTTCCTCATCCATGGGGATTCCAGGAACAGAAGCTTTGTGGGTGATAAAGGCTCTACCAGATTCCTGGTTCTTTGGGAATTGTAGTTTTCCAGAATCCTTGATTCAGCAGTTTGCAACCATTGTGCTGTGACACATTGGTGTGCTGCGAATGGTCAGCTCAGCGGGTGTACCACAGGAGTATGATGATAGATCATATATCAGTAGGGCCATTGGTGGATGTGAGCCCTGCCAGCAATGCGGTGTGCTTTGCCAATTGTAAAAAAAAACAAACACCTGCTTGGTTAACCAGAACTGACTTTTTACAGACATGTTTGTACTCCCAATGCTGCTGTGGGACTCAGAGGCAGATCTAAGGGAGGGCAAAGCTCTAAGTTTTGCAAGAAGCCTTACCTTGCAGTGGGAATCACTCCTCTCCTGCACCGTTTTAGCCCATCCTCACAGGGAAAAGCAACATCTTAGCGTTGCTCACTGGCTACAGCAGCAAGGGAGAGGGGGGATTTACATGACAGGGTAAGGCTTCTTTCAACACTTACAGCTTTGCCCTCCCTGTAGATTCGCCTCTGGTGGGACTTTATAGAACAATGTTCTTCAAACGGTGGGTCAGGACCCACTTGGTGCGTCATGATCTGATTCAGGTGGGTTGCAGAAAGCTGGGAGCAGCCATCTTGGAAGCTGCAGACCTTACTCTTGCTACATTCCTTTTATTTTGTGAGTGTTAAGTTTGAATTTTCAGGTGAGGGTTTTTATTAAAAAAATTGTTTTCAGCTCAGTGCTTTAACATCATATTTTAACCTAATCTTGCTTTCTGTCAGGGACTTTTCATGGTTGTGCAATTGCTGCAGTCCAAGAATGCCAGTTTGCATTCTAGGAGTGTCATTTGATTATGTCACACTGATGGCACTTCTGGTTATGACATCACTTCCAGGTTAATGACATCACTTCTGGTGGCTCCCCGACACAAGCGCCATTCCAAAAAGTGGGCTTCAGTCTAAAAAATTGGAGAACCACTGCTATAGAAGTCTCTGCAGCAAATCTTGTCCTCATTGTCACTGCCACTAGGCGAGTTCCAGCTAGAAAGTGAAGAGAGCATCTGTGGTCATGTAGAGATTCTGATCACAGGGTGCAATCCTAACCTGGAGTTAGGGCAGCACAATTAGGCCAGCAAAGTTTGGCCTACACAAGGGCCACCATAAAATATGACATAAAATAAAATATGACACAGACGTGCGCCATCCTCCCTGACTCCAAGAGTGATCCACACGCACTTTACGGTGGCCCTTGTGCCGGCCAAACCTTTCTGGCCTAACTGTGCCGGCCTAACTCCAGGTTAGAATTGTGCTCTCAAGCTAATTGTGAGTAGGGTCCAATCTTCAGAGAGATCTTTAACTGACCCATCTTTAGCCCTGGACTGGGGACTTGCAGCCTCCCAAATTCCACTTTTCAGCATTGACACTATCCCCAGCACATGGTGACAATGGAAATTGCCTGCTTGTTGAGCCAAGGAACGAGTGCCGAAGGATGCAACGTTGTCTGTTTTGTCTTCACGTTTCTGCCCGCTGCAATATGTTGCTGCTTGGATTGCAGGTCGAAAGTTTAAGAAGTTCAACAAGGTCAAAGTGCTCCGAGCGTTGGACGTCATCGCACTCCAGCAGCCGGCAGCCCTTCCGAGCGAAAGCCAAGCGCTGGCTCAGAGGCTCTCCTTTTCTCCCAGCCAAGACATCCAGTTCATTCCTCCCCTGATCAGCGTCTTGCAAGGCATTGAGCCGGAAGTGGTCTATGCCGGGTACGACAACACGCAGCCCGAAACACCGAGCGCTTTGCTGACCAGTCTGAACCAGTTGTGCGAGCGGCAGCTCCTCTGTGTGGTCAAGTGGTCCAAATCATTACCAGGTAAAGGGGGTGGGCGTTTTCTCCGCTCTGCATAACTGTGATGCACGATTAGATAGGTCTGGAGACGGCAACTCTCCCAAAGCCATCCAGTGGGCTTCATGGCTGCAATTGGGGGGTGGGCAAACCCATCTATAGGAAGCTGGACTGGGTGGGCCCTTGGGCCAGCCTGAACCGATCAACCCGTAGTTTCCTGAAAATCTGAACGAGCAAAGTACAGTCGGAGCGAATCCTCCTAATCAGGATTATGAACCAGGATCAAACGATGGCTTTCAGCTGCAATTTGGAGGGAATACTGGCCATAACTGGAATACTGGAGGGAAGCCTGGGCAAAAGTGCAGCTTATGACTTGATTAGACCAGGAAGTAATAGATTGAGGAGCATTTGAACCCAGGCAGTGGCATAGCTAATGGGAATGTAGCCTGATGCAGAGGGCAAAATGATGCTCCGGAATACAGGATCACAACAGGAAGTGATGTCACAGCTATATTTTCATTTTCTGGGTTTTTTCGGCCATAACCTTTGATAGAAGGAAGATATTACACTCCGGTTTGTTTCATTGCATTCTGCATTAAATTACCTTTCCAATGATATAGCAGGATGGTGTTATTCATAATTACCATTGTTTTCACAGTTTTGACCGCTAGTGTCAAACGTGGCTTGTTGCCCCCCTAAATGGTGCATTTGCATCCCCTTAGTTACACCTCTGAGCCCAGGTCTCATTCATGATCAGCCCAAACGATGGTTTGCAGGATCATCTAATTGCAGCCAATGTATTTTTCACACTTACAGAGTGCATGAATGTAACTGCATCCATGTTGTTTATTACTAAATGATATTAAGCCAGGCCTGAACAACTAAGCAGAGTTTAGCCCACTCTCCATATATGGCAGTCCACCAAGATGACTGTTCACATTAGAAGCATTGCAAATTCTTGTGCATTTTCGTGTACAAATTCGTATATATTTTAATCCCTCTGTTTTGAACCTCCTCTGCATTTCAGGATTCCGGAACTTACATATCGATGATCAGATCACCCTTATCCAGTATTCCTGGATGAGCCTAATGGTGTTTGCCATGGGATGGAGATCTTACAAGCACGTCAGTGGTCAGATGCTGTATTTTGCACCTGATCTAATCCTGAATGAGTAAGTTGAAGTTTCTAACTTTCCTTCCCTTGTAGTAATAAAGGTAAAGGTTTCCCCAGGACCGAATGGTCTAGTCGTGACTGACTGTAGGGGGCGGGGCTCATCTCTGTATCTAAGCCAAAGAGCCAGTATTTTGTCCAAGGACAAGCTTCCGTGGTCATGTGGCCAGCATGACTATATGCTGTAGCACACAGAACACCTTTACCTTCCCACCAAAGTGGTTCTTATTTATCTACTGGCATTTTTATGTGCTTTTGAACTGCTAGGTTGGCAGGAGCTGAGACAAGAAACGGGAGCTCACTCCATTGCATGGTCTCGAATTCCCAACCTTCCGGACAGAAAGCTCAGCAGCAGCAGTTCAACCCGCAGCACCACCACGTCCCTTCTTGTAGTGATGCTCCTGTTCTATTAGAAGTCCCCCCCCCAAAAAAAATATTGTTGTACACACCTTTGGTCTTGAGCATTGCACAGGGCCAGATCCCAGCTATTGAACAGAGAGCTCAATCCTAACCTGGAGTTAGGCCAGCACAGTTAGGCCAGCAGAATTTGGCCAGCACAAGGGCCACCATAAAGTATGTTTGGACCACTCATGGAGTCAGAGAGGCCAGCGCACAGAGAGTAGTGTCCGGCCTAACTCCAGGTTAGGATTGCTCTCACAGACGAGTATTAAAAATATGGTTTTATCACGAAAAGTATCCCTATCGTTAACTGACCATGTACCTTGGTGGGAATCAAAGGAACAAAAGGCCCAATCCCATTTGGATGCCCACACAGTGTCCGTTGTATCCTAAACCTGCCCAGGCAATGCCATGCCAGTGCAGCTCTCTCAACAATGCTGGCACACCCTTCCCAGCAACACTAACAACATCCAGCGGCATCATGCAGCTGGAATGCTGGGCTGGAGGAATGGGTGAGCGGCAGCCCGCCCGTTGCGTACCGCTCCGTTTCGCCGTCTTCCCCGCCCCCACGGGGGCAGGGAAGATGGCGAAACGGAGCGGTACGCAACGGGCGGGCTGCCGCTCACCCGTTCCTCCTGCCCAGCGTTCCGGCTGCATGATGCCGCTGACAACATCCACAGAGATGGCAAAGTAGCCCACAATCCACAAAGCGGTGTCCTGACATTGGCATGCCTTAGGCACAACCTTACAGTGAGATCCATGCCTCATTGGTGTGACGGCCAAGAAGCCGATCACCAGATCTGCATTGCCCCGACACCAGTGGCCGCTGCGGTGAGCAGACCAGGGGGGAGGGCCAGTGAGCAACCAACACTGGAGGGAGAGAGGGGAGAGTGTGTCGTGCCCACGCCCTTCCAGCTGTTGGGAATTGAGCAGCAACCGGCTCCTCAAACCAGGGGACATCAAAACTATGATACAGGGAGGCCACTACTGCACCTAGAGGACCTACAGCAGAGTCAGCAAAGAAGGGGCAAAAGGCAGGTGTTACCAAACTGTGGTTCCTGGCTTCGTGGGGAGCTGCGGAAACCAGCCAGGGGAGCTGCAGAATCCTGCCAAAAACCTGCTGCTCTGTAGCCTTAATTGGGAGCTGCGGCCAATGGCCCAGTACGTTGATGTATCTCATGGCCCAATTCTATCCTTAACAGTGCAATCCTACACATCTTGACTCAGAAGTAAGTCCCACCCTTGCCCCAGGGGAGGCTCCAGCCTCCCCTATGGGTTCCTCGGACCTGCACCTGCTATATAGGATCTGCATAGCAGGTGCTGAGCTGAAGACACTGCACAGCCCAAATCGGGGCTTTGCGTCCCGGGGATAGAGGCTTGGATGCGACCTAACGGCTGCATCCCAACTCCCTCCTCCCTGGGTCGGCATGCCTCCCGATCCGCTCACCCCTGCCCAGTTTCTCCCTCCTGCCTGCCCTCCGCCCCGTCCAGAACCGCTCTTATGCCAGCTGAATTCGGCTGGCACATAAGCGGTGTGGCCTTGGTCCGGGGCCCTTGGGCTGACACTGCTGCTAGTGTCAGCCCCACGACACTAGCGCTCGTGCGGGGGTGCCAGTTGGCGCTAGCGTCGGCCCAAAGGCACCTTCAGGACTGCACCCTAAGTGTGTTTAGAAAGACCAATTCTGACCAGGAGGCCAGATCTACCCGGTGGGTAGACCTGGGCTCCACATCAGGGTCTACTGCATAGATCCGGGCACCATATGTATTTCTAGCCATCACCACCACCCCCTTCCATACGGGATGACACCAATCCTAGCGACGCCACTGCTTGCAGGAGTCGCAGTTGAGAAGCAAGACGTATCCGGCTTCTCCTTATTGGAAAGAATGTTTCTTGGACCCAACAGGTTACTCCAAAGGAAAATAACAGTTTTAAAAAAAACCTCCTCACTGTCTTGGTATTTATTTATTGAGCTTTTCTCTCTCTCTTTTTGGGTGTAAGACAGAGGATGAAAGAATCATCATTCTATTCCCTGTGCCTGTCCATGTGGCAAATCCCCCAGGAGTTTGTCAAGCTACAAATCAGCAGCGAAGAGTTCCTCTGCATGAAAGCCTTGCTCCTCCTCAACACAAGTCAGTCGCATGTCTTCTTCCTCGGGTGCTTCTGCTGCTGATCCTTCTCAGTTTCCCGCGCGTAGACAGACCCCTGCAGGTCTCATCCAGCTACTTGGCTGCAGCCAGAAGATGCTGGAGCTCCCAGTGTCTCTGCAAACAGTGTCAGCTGCAACAATGAGAGTCAGCACTTAATTCTTAGGAGTCTCTCTTCCAAATCCTTTTTATTTGGATCATCCAACAGGATGATTAATCTCTTTTTTCTCCCCAAAATGTCCAGTGTTTAGTCTAATTTTATTTACATCATTTTTTCCTTTCCTTTCCGTTGTATGTTATGATAGTTAAAGGACGCATGACTAAGGACGCAATCCTAACCTGGAGTTAGACCTGCACAAATGACTTGTGACAACCCAGGAGTGTTGCCAACACACCATAAAGTGTATTTGGATCACCCTCAGGGCGCAATCCTAAACAGCGCTGGATTAGCGAGGCAGGCCAGCCAGCGCCAAATCCAGCACTGCTTAGGATGGGCTAGAGCCTCCCCGTGGCAAGGGAGTGTGCGCTCCCTTACTGTGGGGCAGACTCCAGCCTCTCCTATGTGCTCCTCAGATCTGTGCCCGCTAAAGAGCGGGCGTAGATCTGAGGAGACCACGTGGCCCGAATCGGGGCCACGCAGCCTTGCTGACGGGCTTAGGAGGTGGCCGTATGGCCACCTCCCAAGCCCGCCCAGATCCCGCCCAAGTCCCGCCTCCCCCCTCCCACCAATTCCTGTCCTGAAATGGGACAGAGAATCCCTTGCACCGACCGTCTTTGGTTGGCGCAAGGGAGGCTCTCCGTCGGCGCTCTGAATCTTCAGAGTTGGAGCGCCGATGCAGGGGTGCTGCTTGGCGTCCACGCACCGGTGCTCCGCCCCTTGCGTCGACGTGATAACATCACGTCAATGCAAGGGGCGTGCTAGGACTGCGCTGTCAGAGCACAATCCTAACGTGGAGTTAGGCCAGCACAGTTAGGCCAACATAGTTTGGCCGGCACAAGGTCCACTGTAAAGCATGTTTGGACCACTCTCGGAGTCGGGCAGCGCAATCCTACCATCCATGCAGCGTTGGCACAACGGGGTTGCGCCGACGCTGCACACTTAGTGCACGGGCCACAGGATGCGCCGGCCCTGTAGTGCCCGCATAGCACCTCCCTAGTGTCAGCCAAAGCCGGCTGGCGCAAGGGAGGAGTCATGACTGTGAGCCTTGGGATTGGCGGGAGGAGGGTGGAATGTGGATGGGACAAGGGCAGGACATGGGCCCGATTCGGGTTGCACAGTCTCCTCGGATCTGGGCCGCTCTTTAGCGGAGTCTGGAGCCTCCCCTATGGTAAGGGAGCGCACTCTCCCTTGCCCCAGGAGGCTCCAGCTTCCCCGCACCCGGCGTCGGCTATGGCGCTGTCCAGCTGGCCTTGCCATTTCCAGCGTTGGGTAGGATTGCTCCGAGAGTGGTCCAAACATAGTTTACAGTGTGCCTTCTGCCAGCCAAACTTTGCTGGTTTAACTGTGCCAGCCTAACTCAGAGTCAGGGGGGCTGCCCTCCAAGAGTGATGCAAAGATGTGTTATGCCGTGTTTTTAACACTCCTGGGCCAGCACAAGTCACTGGTGCCAGTCTAACTCCAGGCTAGGATTGCGCCAGCGGGGTCATTCACCCGATATGCTGGCGGGACTTACCTTTGAGCAGCAGTCTGCCTATTGCGTCACGCCGCGTTCCGCCGCGTTCCTGCCCGCCCCGGCGGGCCGGAACGCGGCGGAACACGGCGTGACGCAATGGGCGGACTGCCGCTCAAAGGTAAGACCCGCCCAGTGTACCAGGTGAATGACGCCGCTGGATTGCGCCCTAAAAGCCAACTCTGTACAGCTCTGCAGATCAGAAAATACGAAAAGCGCCCTCTAAGCAGAAAGACAGATGACATCAGTGGCTGCTGGATATTTACACCTAAATTTGTAACCGTAAGAGGTTTATTAATGAGGGTGTATATGCATCTTCCTGGCAGGGCTCTTAATGTAGCTCTGCAGCAGGGTTTTGGTTTATGCTGCCAGTGGACACAGTGGAGAAGGACTGGAGGAAGTCTGAAAGCTGGGTTGTATTTAAGAAGGTATGGTTGGAATTAGAAGCCATTCACAACAGGGGTGGGGAAATAAGAAGCTTGAGCTCCTAGTTTTTACCTTTTCTTGCTTTGGTGTAACTTCTGCATTGACCTTTAAACACTAATGGATAAATACACAAAGACACAAGGATAGGCACAAATTAAGGGGTTGGGAATAAACAGATCTTCCCATCATGCCCCTTGTCTTGCTTGTGATTCCCTCCCACCTACATTAAGAATTCCATCAATACTGATCTGCTAACCAGGTTTTGCAGTGGTTTTGATACCAGTTTCCGGGTGCAATCCTAAAGTTAGGCTTTAGGCCGGCATAGTTAGGCCAGCAATGTTAAGCTGGCACAAGGGACACCGTAAAGTACGTTTGCACCACTCTTGGTGTCAGAGAGGCCAGCACACAGACGTACGCCATCCTCTGGGGCATGTTCTGCATCCTGCAGTGGAATAGTAGTCACAGAGGCCTCCTCAAGGGAAGGGAATGTTTGTTACCTCGGAGCTGCATTCCCCCCACGCCGGTGCTGAAAAGTTGGTTGGGATTGTGCCCTCAATCTCTGTTTTAATCAGTTTCAAACTTCCAATCTGGGTTAAGAAACATCCTTAATCAGCACATGGATTTTACACAGCGTTGTCATGCAGCCGGAATGCTGGGCGGGAGGAGTGGGTGAGCGGCAGCTGCCGCTCACCCGCTCCTCCCGCCCAGCATTCCGGCTGCATGACAACGCTGATTTTACAGAACATGGAGCGTGTAAATATTTCTTGTTTTGCTTAGGAAGTTAAGCCACCCTTCTAAAGTGGTGTGTTCTTTACAGTCCCTTTGGAGGGTCTCCGGAGTCAAAACCAGTTTGACGAAATGAGAACCAGCTACATCAGAGAGCTCGTCAAGGCCATCGGATTGCGGCAAAGAGGCGTCGTGGCCAGTTCCCAGCGTTTCTACCAGCTGACAAGGCTTATGGACTCCATGCATGATGTAAGTTTAATTGGCGCAGTCCTCACCCTGGTACTTGGGGCAGTGCAGTGCTTGGGCATGGTGCATCTTCTCCCCAGCATGTGCAACTCACATTGCCGTTCACCTGCCCGGGGGTTCCAATAGGAGAGACTTAGCCATAGAACATCTGTGCCTCCCATGTATTTGCCTTAAGGGTTGCAAATGCAGCTTGCTTAAGAACATAAGAAGGGCCCCACTGGATCAGGCCAAAGGCCCATCTAGCCCAGCTTCCTGCATCTCACAGCAGCCCACCAGATGCCTCAGGGAATACACAAGACAACTAGATATGTGCATCTCATTGCCACTCCCCTGCATCTGGCACTCTGAGGTAGCCCAACTCTAAAGTAAGGAGGTTACGCTAACCATCATGGCCTGTAGCCCGCGATGGACGTTTGCTCCAGAAATCTGACCAGTCCCCTTTTAAAAGCTTCTTGGCCAGATGCCATCACCACCTCCTGTGGCAGGGAGTTCCACAGATTAATTTACCCGCTAGATAAAAAAGTATTTCCTTTTACCTGTTCTCACTCTCCCAACACTCAATTTTAGCGGATGCCCCCTGGTTCTGGTGTTGTGAGAGAAGGAAAAGAGCATCCTTCTATCCATCCCATGCATAATTTTGTATGTCTCAATCAAGTCCCCCTCAGGCGCCTTTTTTCTTGGCTGAAGACTGTTTTTTCTTGTGCTCAGAGTGGCCTGCATGCTTCTTGGGAAAAAGTGAAGCTTCTGGATTTGTATACGAGAGCTTGGATGTCCTTTGAGTTGACAATTTGGCAAGTATGCAGGTAGTTAATCTGTGGAACTCTTTGCCATAGGAGGTGGTGATGGCATCTGGTCTTGATGCCTTTAAGAGGGGATTGGACGGATTTCTGGAGGAAAGGTCCATCGTGGGCTATAGGCAATGATAAATTGTGCAACCTCCTTACAAAGGTGGTGGGCTACTTCAGAGTACCGGGTGCAAGGGAGTGGCAACAGGATGCAAGCGTCTTGTTGTCTCATGCCTCCCTGGGGCATCTGGTGGGCCGCTGTGAGATACAGGAAGCTGGACTAGATGGGCCTTTGGCCTGATCCAGCAGGGCTCTTCTTATGTTCTTATGTTCTTATCCTTGGTGTACCCAGTTGAAAGCAGGAAAGAAAAGGTTCAGGGGCCAAAAGACCTCTCTCTGTCCCTATGCAGCTCTCCTCCTGCACATGCAGAAATGGACAGAATGGGGTGATTTATTTTAGTACTGTTTTTAAAAATCAGCTGCACAGTGGCTTATCAGTGATTTATTTAAATTTTTCCCAAGTCTTAGATAACATGTTTAAAAAAAAACAAAAAAAAAACCTTACATATTTGCTACAGTAATTCTTACACTCACAGTTTTGATGGTTTGCTCTCGTTCTCATGTTACCAAGTTAGCACGGCAGACACCAGAAATGCTTCCCTGTTGTTTGGTCCTATGTTATTTGGCAATGCGTGAAGCTCTGAATCGCATTGAATGGTATCTAAAATGTCATTCCGTTGGACAGCAGCAGCTGTAGCCAGAACAAGAATTGGAGAGGGAGCAGCACCATTAAGCATGACTCCTCTGACAATGTTTATTTATATAGTGCCACCTCCAAGTGTGCACAAATTATGAATGTAGGTCTCTGCTCACATCTATAAATCAGGGCGCAATCCTAACCTGGAGTTAGGCCGGCACTGTCAGGCCAGCACAAGGGACACCGTAAAGTATGTTCGGACTCTTCTCAGAGTCAGGGAGGATGGTGCACGTCTGTGTGCTGGCCTCTTGACTCCGAGAGTGGTCCAAACATACTTTATGGTGGTCCTTATGCAGGCCAAACTTTGCTGGCCTAATTGTGACGGCCTAACTCCAGATTAGGATTGCGCTCTCAAGGGGCTAAATGGGAAAGATACACAACTATTTCTGTTCTGGGTTTTTCTGCTTAGTTTCCAAACTTTTCAGTACAAGGACCACATGTGTATTTTACATTTTTGTGGGCTGAAAAAAATCAGTTTCAGAAATGAATAATTTTTACTTGAATCTTCCTTGTAATCAGCATGGTATTATTCAGATCCAAAGAGAAATGTGACAATTGCAAAGAAACAATGCCGTGCTTAAACCGAGAAATTATATGTAATGAATAAAAATGTCAAACATTAGCAAATGCTGTGACCAAAAAAAAAACTGCTACGGGCCAGATAAAATCTTGTGGTGGGCTGGATTTCACCCCTGGAATGTAGACCCCAGTAGTAGGGTTTGGGGCTAGGGGTGTATGCAACTGGGGTGCAATAGACTGGGGAGGGTGGGACAGGTTTCAGTAGGTTTCATAATTTACACTTGTGTTTAATAAAGTTAAAACCTCCACCTCAGTCTGGTGTCTTCCTTGGGGGTGGGGCAAGAGTAATAGAATACCTTAGAATGCCAGATGCAGGGGAGTGGCAACAAGATGCAGGCATCTTGTTGTCTTGTGTACATCCTGAGGCATCTGGTGGACCATTGTGAGATACAGGAAGCTGGACTGGATGGGCCTTGACCTGATCCAGAGAGGCTGTTCCTATGTTCCTATGAGTAAATGTCTGAAGAGGAGCATCTGGTTCTGATGGCTGTAAAAGAGAACTGCTGTGGAGAATATCTGGTGGGCCACTGGGATATACAGGAAGCTGGACTAGATGGGCCCTTGGCCTGATCCAGCAGGCCTCTTCCGTTCTTATGCAAACTAATTCATCAAAAACTAGGTTCTGAGGAGTGATTTGAAGGAAGAGATCATACACAGATTTTCAGGGGGGCAGTTCCAAGTTGAGCTGGTTCAAAGCTTCATACAGTACACCTGGGTAGAGCGGGACCTGGGGGGCTGCCCAGGTATATGTCGTGCTCCTGCCATATGTGATGTTTCATTGTTTAACGCAGCTTGTGAAGCAACTCCACCTGTACTGCCTGAACACCTTTCTGCAGTCCCGGGCGCTGAGTGTCGAATTTCCAGAAATGATGTCCGAAGTGATCGCTGCGCAACTACCCAAGATTCTGGCAGGGATGGTGAAACCACTTCTCTTTCACAAAAAGTGAAATGTCTTCTCTCTCTCTCTCTCTCTCTCTCTCTCTCTCTCTCTCTCTCTCTCTCTCACACACACACACACACACACACACACACACACACTCCTAACCTGGAGTTAGGACAGGAAAGTTTGGCTGGCACAAGGGCCACTATAAAGTGTGTTTGCACCACTCTCAGAGTCAGGGAGGATGGCGCACGTCTGTGTGCTGACCTCTCTGACTCCGAGAGCGGTCCAAACATACTTGACAGTGACTCTTGTGCTAACCAAACTTTGCGAACACACACACACACACACACACAGCATTTTAAAAATCTGTGGGGTTGGTTCTTAACTGTTGGCTGGGATTTTGCAGTGCCAGGATATTACAATCTCTGTTCCACTTCACACATCTACCAGTTTATGTCTGCAAACGCTGCGCAATGTCCAGATGGTGACTTGTTCTGATTCCTTTACAACAGTTGTAAAAGAAAATCACGACCAATATTTATCCTGAGAAACATTTTATAATGGGCCTGATTCTCCTAAGGACACAAAACAGATCAGTTTTTTTTTATTAAGAACAGGAAGTTGCCTTGTACATTTTTTCTCCTTCATATTATTCATTTCTAAATCTCTGCAATGACATGGAGTAAAGCTTGTGCTTTTAATTCCTTGTGTGCGCGGGCCTGGCTGTATGTTTATATGTATATAAATCTTAAAGAATATGGTGAAATTAAAATACAAATTGTCTTCTAACTCATACGTTCATTCTTTCTATCTCGAGTCCACAGCGGTGACATCTCAGAGAATGGTGGCAGTCTTATAACGCCCCCCCCCATTAGACCACTGTCATACGGGTGGATTAAAAAGATGCTCAGTCTTCAGTTGTGAATGTTTGTAAATTCACACAGAGTGAAATGTGAAGCACATCTCAGCAGTGTTGTAGCTAGGCGGGGCCTGGGGGCTCAGTTGTGCCCCCCCCCACAGCAGAGTGCACCCCAAAATGGGCCTTCCCACCAGCCTTTTCTTCCGTACAGCTCCAAATGGAGCCATTTTAGAGGCAAGGGCGTGCATGTGCGAGGGGGGGGGTGACACAATGCCGCACAGTGCATTATGTCACTCAACCCCTAGTACCTGCCCCCCCACTACACTACTGTATCTCAAAGTTCCTCCAAGGCAGAGTATTTTCCAGCAAAAGCAGGTACATTTGTACCATTGCTCAGAACCACGCACATTGCGCATCATCTGTGTTCATATTCACATCCACAAGATGCTTGCAGCCCTAGCGCATGAAGGTTTAAGCTTTTTCCCCCCTAAAAAAAAGTGTCAGTATCCCCACCACTGTCTGGAATACACAATCAGCTTCGTATTTCTTTGATTCTCAGTAATGGAATTGGTCCTGGAAATTCTCTTCTTGCGAAGACTCCTTTGCAGTGTGACACAGCAATTTATTTTGTACATTTGATCTCATCTTGCTGCCAAGGAGCTCAGGGTAGCAGACAAGCCGCTGCTTCTTGGCTTCCCCTCCCGTCAGCTTGTCACAGACTGTGGAAGTAAATGTGATTGGAGGACGGTAGCGATAAGCAGCCCATTCCTGAGCCGTCCGGCCGCTGCGAGCACAGCAGTAGACTAATAATAATAATAATAATAATAATAATAATAATAATAATAATAATAATACATGTATTTATATATCGCCTTTCTTAAGATCACTAGATTTCTCTAATGACTGTAACTCAAGGCGGTTTACATAGGCAGACTTTTATTCACAAACCCGAAGGTTTTTACAATTTACAGAAATGTTCTATCTTTCAAGAACAACACTCTACTCATACAGATCTTCCTTTCTGGATTTAGCCTTCTTTCTTAGCCACCCGTCTGTCTTCTGCTGGCTGATAAGAGGCTTCCCTGCTCCCACCAGAGACGCAGCTGACTTCAGCACACTCCTCCTCCCACGAGGCAGCTGGAACTCAGCTTTTAATCAGCCGCAGTTTGCAATACAAGGTCTGCCGCTCACAGAGACTTCAGGTAGTCTCAAGCGCATGACCTTCAGATCTTCAGCTGTTATCTTCTGGCAAACGGAGGCATTAACCCTCTCGGCTAAATCTTCTGCCAGGCAGCCACCAGAGGCTCCTTGGGAGAAGGGGATGTTTGTCCCCTTCCCCTGGGGAAAGCCCCACTGCCCTCAGTGGGGCTCCTTGATTCATCACCCGCTATTTTGCTGGTGGTGCGTCGAGCGGCCCCATGTCGAGCTGCCCAGTTGGAGGCGGGGCATTGGCTCGGGAGCTGGAAGCCCCCACCAGGACCCACTCCCTTGCAGGCATGCTCCTCTCCTCCCCCTACCCAATTCTGCCCCCTCCCCCTGCCCCAAACAGTTTTACCGGGAGCCTGTCAGTCCATCTGCCCACATTGGGGCCAGGCTCTAACTTCGCTCCAGCCCAGCATGAGTGGTGCGATGTCACGGGCGTGCTTTACAGCACGTTCACAACATTTTTAGCTGGAGTTACACATGCACCGTCAGTGATAAAGACTTCCGGATTGGGCCTGATCAAGCTTTGGAACTAAGCAACAGTTGGACCCCTGCCCTTATCCAAAACCATAAGCCATACTGCACTGCTCAAGTTCTCACTCTTAAGAGTGCAATCCTAGCCTGGAGCGTGCCTGTGGGCATACCTGTAGGGGCGTGTGCACACAGTGCCCTTTGTGAAAGACACAGTCATCAACACTCACGACAAGCTTCATGAGGTTGCACGTTGTGAGCACAGTCCTAACCTGGAGTCAGGCCGGCACAGTTGGTTTACAGTGACTCTTGGAGTCAGAGAGGCTGGCACACAGACGTGCGCCATGTTCCCCAACTCTGAGAGTGGTCCAAATGCACTTTACAGTGGCCCTTGTGCTGGCCAAGCCTTGCTGGCCCAACTGTGCTGGCCTAACTCCAGGTTGGGATTGCTCTCTTGGTGCGCAACCTCATAAAGCCCGTCATGTTGATGACTTTCTTTCACAAGCACTGACATAGCTGTGCCCATGGGGCATGTGCTGCACCCTGCAGTGGAGTAGTAGTCACGGAGGCCTCCTCAAAGGTAAGGGAATGTTTGTTTCTTTACCTCAGAGCTGCATTGCCTTTACCCTGGTGCTGGAAAGTTGGTTAGGATCAGACATGTCATGTAGCGGGTACATGGGAAAGAAAGTATGCGAGTACCCGTTCCTAGGATTAGGGCTGGCCCCACCCATTCACCCGCCCACTCGTTGACTCCATCGGCGCTCCGCTCCCTGCAACGTTTGAGTTGCCTGCACATTCTCAGAGCCAGGCAGACAGGCAGGCAGTGGAGCGAGGGAGACCTACAGCAGCAGCAGCGTGAGCAGGTAGGCTGCCTGGGGCTCCCTCCCGAGGAGGCGTGGCGGTTCCTGGGGGGGGAATCGGTAGCCCGCACGGCGGCCCCGGGGAAGGCCCAGGACTCCCGGGCCTTCTCCCGGGCCACCGCGCAGCCTACCGAAGAGGTACGGCGGTTCCTGGGGGTGGTTCCTGGGTTCCGGCTATGACCTCACTTCCGGTGGGCGGGCCCCGACACAAGTGCCAATCAAAAGTGAGTACCTGTTGCTAAATCATTTAGATGCCATTACTGGTTAGGATTGTGCCCTGAGATGGGGCATAGTGTGTGTGTGTGTGTGGGGGGGTTAATCAGTGATGTCATTCAGGGGGAACGGACCAGAACGGGCGTTCCAGATCCTAACAGGCTCCGTGGCTGGTTCCGGGTTCCCGACAAATGCCAATCAAAAGTGAGTTCCTGTTCCTAAATCATTTGAATGACACTACTGGGTTTAATCCTTTGCCACAATCCTTTTTGGCATTGCGCGCATTCTGCAGCTGCTCTTTTTGAAAGAAAAGCTATACTAGGTCTGACAATATTAATGATGGGCTTAATGCAACATATGGCTGTTGCATATAGGTGCATTTGTGCATCTGAAGCTGCCATGTGCTCAACCAGGGCTTTGGTCCATCTCCAGCTCATTATTGTCCACTGTACACTTGCTGACGGTCTCTTTCCCAGCCTGACCTGGAGACGGCAGGACTTGAACTCTAACCCTTCTGCATACAAAGCATGCACTTCTCCACTGAGCTACAGTCCCACCCCAGATAGCATCTGGTCAGTAAGCATCATGGCTGACAAGGGGGCGTGGCTTCCCGCTCTCCCTCTCACTGGACCAAGTCCAAAACTACCGTCAACACCCACCAAGCTCTCAGTAAAGCAAGCAAATGAGAGGGCGGCTTTTGTTATGAATTGGAGCTCTTTCCATTGGCATAGAGCTGATCTCTCATTCCTCTGGCTGGGGGAGGTGCCTGCAGCTGACCCAATAGCCGAAAGCCTTCCGAGCTCTGCAGAGCTCAGAAACTTGCAGAAATACTGTCAGGCTAAGCCTGGTGTGTCAGCCTTCGTAGATTTATTGGCCTTTGCTGCTCTGTGTCAGGATGACCTTGTTTCCAGCACAGGGTTTGTTTTTCGTTTAATTCTTTCCTCGGTCCATTTTCAGTGGTGGAGAATATTGTTTGTCAGGTTGTTGCATTGAAACCTGTTCTTCACCTGTAAGGCCCCTGAAGGTCTCTTAATTCTGAAGTGTGATGATGCCTGGAGGGGAAAGAAATGATGAGGATCCATGGTATGGATTGTTCAGAGGAGAGAGTGGGAAACAGGATGTGCAGGGGAGGAAAGTTGTTTTCCATGAAAAACAGCAGACTCTCTGATACTTGTCGATTGATTGCACTTGAATCGAAGTCTTCCAACGGGGCTTGACAGTCGCCTTGATACTGGGCTGCTGTCATTCCAAACGATTTCACTGAAAGGAATAAAAGAAGCTGCTTTCCCCTGAAGCAAATCCATTGGTCCATTTAGCCCACTGCTATCTACTCCCACTGCTATCTATTCTACTCTGCAGAAACCCTGCAAGGGCTCAAGTCCAAACTAGACCGTTGTTGTTGTTGTTCAGTCCCTAAGTCGTGTCTGACTCTTCGCGACCCCATGGACCACAGCACGCCAGGCCTCCCTGTCCTCCACTAGCTTCCGGAGTTCGCCCAATTTCATGTTCATCGCTTCAGTGACACTCTCTAACCATCTCATCCTCTGCCACCCCCTTCTCCTTTGGCCTTCAATCTTTCCCAGCATGAGGGTCTTTTCTAAAGAGTCCTCTCTTCTCATCAGGTGGCCAAAGTACTTGAGCTTCAGCTTCAGGATTTGTCCTTCCAGGGAGCAATCAGGCTTGACTTCCTGGAGGATTGACCAATTGGCTCTCCTTGCAGTCCAGGGGACTCTCAAGAGTCTTCAACAACATAATTCAAAAACTAGACCATACATAGATCCTTTTTTAAAACATAACTAACAGCTGCACAGCCCAAATCTGTCTCAATGCTGCTAATTTACCAGGAAAAAAACCTCCCCAGGGTTCTGATCCACATTAGGACAAAGGACTAAAGCCTTCTCACTTCTGATTTACAGTAGTTGTGGCCCTGTTGGCGGATATGTACATATTTTGAAGACATGCAAACCCTGATTCTGCAGTCGGATTCAGATCTTTCTTATCCCTGCTACACGTAATCCTTAGTGCAGTGGTTTTTTCAAACATTTTAGCACTGGGACCCACTTTTTAGAATGGCACTCATGTTGGGACCCACCGGAAACCTGGAAGTGATGCCATGGTAAGAAGTGACAGCATCAAGCAGGAAGTGCTATGGTTGTGACATAATAAAATGACACTGCTGGAATGCAAACTGGCATTCTTGGAGTGCAGCAATTACACAACCGGGAAATATTCTCTGACAGAAAGTAAGATTAGGACAAAATTTTATGTAAAAGCACTGAACTAAAAATAAAATTTGAAAAAAAAACCTTGTTTGACAATTCGAACTGTTAACAAAAGGAATATAGCATGAGAAAGATTTGCAGCTTCTAAGATGGCTGCTCCCAGCTTTCAACCCACCCGCCTTCATGGAATGGGGCCAAGGATTGAACCAGGGATAGTCTGGAAACGGGCGGGCGGGCGGGCGGGAGGGAGGGAGGGAAAGGAAGGAAGGAAGGAAGGAAGGAAGGAAGGTGTGTTTTCACCTATAGGATTTGCAAATGGGAGCAACAAAAATTGTGTGTATGTATATAATATGTGTGCGCATGTACACCTCCGTATTACATTCACGTACCCTGACTCATTTCACTAGTCTTGTCTCCAGTACCCACAGCTGACAACCAGATAGCTCCCTGCAAGTCAGCATTTTCAACTCACTTCCTTTTAACATCGAATGAGAGTTAAACCTGCATTGTGGTGTTTGAAGGGAAGTTATTAATATAGTGCCGTGCGTGGATGTGGCACTTCAAACGGAATGTGGTCTGGATATTACACAGACCTTTCACCGTCATGCATCATTGCAGCAGACAATTTTAGCTTGCCCACAGTACCCAAGCCTCTGAGAGACATGGCCTCTGTTCTGAGGTCAGTTAAGCAGTGGTGTCAGTGGAGTTCCCCGCCTGCCCCCCCCCCCCAGCATTCCCCCGAGTGTTGTATGTGATTCTTACGTGCTTTCTATGAGTTCTGATGGACAAATGGCAGTGTCTTTGCTAAAAAACAGCAACTCCACTGCACCAGGGCTGGCCCTGGTGTGTACAAAAAAGAGGAGTCACTCTAAATACACTTCTATAACAAACTATGAACATTGTTTCGTATTGAGACTAAGGGCACAATCCTAACCTGGACTTAGACTGGTACAGCAAAGTTTGGCCAGCACAAGGGACACCATAAAGTGTGTTGGACCACTCTCGGAGTCAGAGAGGCCAGCACACAGACGTGCGCCATACTCCCTGACTCCGAGAGTGGTCCAAATGCGCTTTATGGTGACCCTGGTGCCAGCCAAACTGTGCGGGATTAGGATTGCGCCCTCAGAGAAAACAACTTCTCAGAGAAAACAACATGGATCTCTCCATGTTGGGGGAATAGGCAGCAAAATGGCAGATGTGTTTCAACGTAGACAAGTGTAAACTGATGCACATTGGGGGAAAAAACCAAAACTTCACCTATAGGCTTATGGGTTCTGAGCTGTCTGTGACAGCTCAAGAGAGAGATCTTGGGGTGCTGGTGGACAATTCAATGAAGGTATCAACCCAGTGTGCGGCAGCAATTAAGAAGGCCAATTCCATGCTTGGGATAATTAAAAAAGGGGTTGAGAATAAAACAGCCAATATTATCATGCCATTGTACAAATGGATGGTAAGGCCACACCTGGAATATTGTGTACAGTTCTGGTCGCCACACTTCAAAAAGGACATAGTGGACCTGGAAAAGGTGCAGAAGAGAGCGATGAAAATGATTACGGGGCTGGGGCACCTCCCTTATGAAGAAAGACTGCAGCATTTGGGGCTCTTCAGCCTAGAAAAAAGGTGACTGAGGGTTGATTGAGACATACAAAATAATGCACGGAAGGGATAGAGTCAATAGAGGGATGTTCTTTTCCCTCTCTCAAAACACCAGAACCAGGGGCATCCGCTAAAACTCAGGGTTGGGAGAGTTAAAACAGATAAAAGGAAATACTTTTTTACCCAGCGGGTAGTTAATCTGTGGAACTCTTTGCCACAGGAGGTGGTGATGGCATCTGGTCTAGATGCCTTTAAGAGGGGTTTGGATGGATTTCTGGAAGAAAAGTCCATCGTGGGCTATAGGCAATGATGGATTGTGCAACCTCCTTACATTAGTAGTAGGCTACTTCAGAGTACCGGGTGCAAGGGAGTGGCAACAGGATGCAAGCATCTTGTTGTCTCATGCCTTCCTGGGGCACCTGGTGGGGCCGCTGTGAGGTACAGGAAGCTGGACTAGATGGGTCTTTGGCCTGATCCAGCAGGGCTCTTCTTATGTTCTTATGTATGTTCTTATAATTACCCATTGTAATGGTTTCAGGTTCCTAGGAAGGAGATGGGTAGTTGCCTTGAGCTTAAACTGGAGAAAAGAGCTTCATCTCAGTGTAAGCAACCAGCTCTTGAAGAATGTGGCTGTTACATTTGGAGGTCAGACGTTTTATACACAGATCAATGGGAGGAAATGGACAGTTTGCTCGGACCAGAACCCCCGGATTCCACTTCTGTTGGTTTGGAACACTGCCCCCCCCCATAAAATACTCACATGCATGTTCACACATGCAAACTACACCACCATTGCTCCTCCTGCTGCCTCCACCTCCCTTCCTTGGCTGCCTAGGAAAGCAGATGAATGACAAGTAGGGGACGGAAAGGCAGGCTTGAGCGGGGAGCTCCCGGGTTCCCCCCTTAACTTGCTCCATCATCATCACCTCCTTCCTGCCTGATTGGAACAAATGACATGGATGAAGCGTGTTTGTTTTCGCAGGGCTGGTGGAGCAAGAGGGAAGAGGCTGCGGCAGAAGGTAAGAGGCAAGACGGAGCTTCTGGGAATTGCAGCCCAGGTGGCGCTGTCCTGATTCTCTCCCCATTCACATTCATTGAGTGAAAAGTCCCTGCCCTGAGGAACTTACAATTTAAATATAGGAGGAGGCCAGAAGGAAGGACTAACCCGTAAAACCACAAATGCAGCTACATGTAAGGCAACTTTATTTCGGTTGTGGGTTGGGCTAATGGCGTGGGTTTTTTGGTTATGAGAATCACGGTGAGGAGGTGATTCTTTATGCAATGTACCAGGTTATGTGCTCATCGCTCAGAAAACATGTCATTTTTTTTCCAGAAAACGCAAGCAGGCACACTTATTATTTTGTGACCATGATTTTGACATTTGCAGCTGGCACAACTGGGATGCTAAGAAAGGTGGCGATTTTGAGCCCGCTGAATGCAAACCTGCAGCTTCAACAAGGGGTCAGCGGCAACCCACACAGCCCATAGCTGGGGTTGGTTGGTTGCTGATACTTTCCCCAAAATGTCTTGATTAAAATAGCAAATTGCAGTGTTATGTGTTTTTATCCAAATTTTTATTGCAAATCGTAAGGGTGCTACATCAGGTGCTAAAGAGCGCTAAAGCTAAAGAAGCAGCTTTTTAGAATGAGCATCTGTCCAGGACCCACCAGAAGTGATGTCACAGCCGGAAGTGCCATCATTGTGACGCCAGAGCCTGCTGCTTTCCTGATAGTGCAGCAATAAGCTGGCCGATTTCTCAGCCATTTTCCCATAACAAAAGGAATCAGAGCGCAACGCTAACCTGAAGTTAGGCCGGCTTAGTTAGGCCAGCAAAGTTTGGCTGGCACAAGGGCCACCATAAAGCGCGTTTGGGCCACTCTCGGAGTCAGGGAGGATGGTGCATGACTGTGTGCTGGCCTCTCTGACTCTGTTGTGGTCCAAATACACTTTGCGGTGGCCCTTGTGCCAGCCAAACGTTGCTGGCCTAACTGTGCTGGCCTAACTCCAGGGTAGGATTGCGCTCTCAGAAAGGGGGAAAAAGCCTATTTACCACCTTGACACAAGCAAACCAACCACACAGTCCTCCCCCTTTCCAGCGTCCCATCTTCCCATATTTTCAATTTGGCTGTTCTAGGTGCTTCGCAACCCATCTGAAATTGGTTCACGGCCCACTGGTGGGGTCCCGACCCACAGTTTGGGAACCACTGCTCTAGGCTATGGCAAAATATGTTCAGGCTGGCAGGTCTTTATTTACAATTAGACCTCTTTTTGTAGTTAATCTGTGGAACTCTTTGCCACAGGAGGTGGTGATGGCATCTGGTCTTGATGCCTTTAAGAGGGGATTGGACAGATTTCTGGAGGAGGGGTCCATCGTGGGCTATAGGCAATGATGGATTGTGCAACCTCCTTGCAAAGGTGGTGGGCTACTGGTACCGGGTGCAGGGGAGTGGCAGTGGGATGCAGGCATCTTGTTGTCTCATGCCTCCCTGGGGTACCTGGTGGGCCGCTGTGAGATACAGGAAGCTGGACTAGATGGGCCTTTGGCCTGATCCAGCAGGGCTCTTCTTATGTTCTTAATTCAGGCTCCAGATTTGAGACCAACTGAATTTTGGGGTACTTTTTCAAAGAAAGGTTTTTGTATCATATGTGGTGGTAATCCAGCCTTCTCAGGCAGTGACTTGGAAAGTTCACGAATAGGATGGAGGGCCTATTGCCAGCTACCCTGGCAATAATTAGAGGTGGCGGGGGGGGAATCAATCAATTCTGAACAACAGAATTTAGGAGATCATTCTTTCCTGTGGGCTACCTTGGTAGAATGAAAGTGTAAGGCAAGGATAGTCCCTTTTATTGTAGGAAATGGCGTATTATCCTGTATCACTCCTTGGTTCTTGTAAGAGAAGCCATTTCAGTAGCTGATGGGATCTATTCTTCGAGGGAGAATTTTGGACCTTGCAAAGAAGAATTCAATGGGAAATTACTCTATCTCCTCCTAATAGTTCTGTTTTCACCTGCACGGCTCCTTCAAGGCAATGGCATCATCTTGTGAGTGGCTCTTTCTTCAGGCAGTCTGAGCTGAATGGCACCTTTCCTCTGATACAAACAGAACCAGGTACAATCAAGGTGGTAAAAAACAAAGCAGTGGAAAGCATTTGCCAGTCCTCCTCTCCCCTCATCAGACTTCTTTTTGAGCAGGCCCTTCACAGTGTTAGCCCAGAAAGAAACAAGCACAGTGCCAGCCTGTGTCCGGTTTGCAAGTGGGGTTGCCAACTCTTTTTTTCCTGGAAGGGCTCTTTGTCATTTATAGGTACACTCAGTCCTTGTTATCTGCAAAGGTTAAGTTCCTGGAAATCCTCATGAATAGCAAATTCATAGACAATGAATGGGGGTATGTTTTGGGAGGGATATTTTTTTCCCTAAATTCCTTGATTAAAATAGCAAGTTGCTGTATTAGGTGTTTTTATTCTACATTCTCATTCCAAGTTCTCATTTTTATTCATTTTAAATGCTTTAAAAGTGTACTAGGTGGATGATATAGGTGATATAGTGTCAGCAGCAGCCACAGTATTATATCTAAATTGGAAAAGTTGTTGTTGTTCAGTCGCTAAGTCATGTCCGACTCTTCGCGACCCCATGGACCACAGCACACCAGGCCTCCCTGTCCTCCACTAGCTTCCGGAGTTCGCCCAATCTCATGTTCATCGCTTCGGTGACACTATCTAACCATCTCATCCTCTGCCACCCCCTTCTCCTTTGGCCTTCAATCTTTCCCAGCATGAGGGTCTTTTTAGAAGTCCCCTCTTCTCATGAGGTGGCCAAAGTACTTGAGCTTCAGCTTCAGGATTTGTCCTTCCAGGGAGCAATCAGGCTTGACTTCCTGGAAGATTGGCCAATTGGATCTCCTTGCAGTCCAGGGGACTCTCAAGAGTCTTCTCCAACACCATAATTCAAAAGCATCTATTCTCTGGCGCTCTGCCTTCCTTATGGTCCAGCTCTCACAGCATACATTGCTACTGGGAAAACCATGGCTTTGACTATGCAAACCTTTGTTGGCAGGGTGATGTCTCGGCTTTTTATTAAGTTGTCTAGGTTCGCCATAGCTTTCCACCCAAGAAATAAACGTCTTTTAATTTCATGGCTGCAGTCACCATCTGCGGTGATCTTGGGGCCCAGGAAAATAAAGTCTGTCACTGCCAGAGAGTATAGATAACTAGAGGCGGCATGCTTTAAGAATCGATAGGGAACCAAATGAGGCTGGGGGCGGGCTTAGCAGCCATGTTCGTTTACTCAAAACAATGCTGATTCCAAGCATTTCAGATTGGTTTTCGCATACTGTTTAGGCATGAATAGTTTACTCCTGAAATAAAAACTTACGAAAATAACAACGTGTGATCGTGTAGAAACATCATTGGTAACCTTATTATGATTCAATATGCAATTCCAAGGTTTAATTCCGCATAATTATATTACTGAGCACACCGGACGAAATGCTGTCTATTTTAACTCAGAGTGCACTATTTTGACAGACTATTTAAATCTACACAAGCAAAAATAAAGTGTGAACGGAAAGGAAAGAAAAAAAGGGGAGGCTGGGCAAAAATTATTGAGCCGATGTAATGAGAATACATGAATCTTTCCGTGGAAATTAAATCCCATTTTTCGTTCAGCGATTCGCACAACCGTATGCAGAACACGCAGGCATGCTTAAAGAGGTTGAAATTAACTTTTACAAACGTGCAGGGAGATTTTTATTCGTGAATTCGCGGCAATCGACCTCCTTGGCGGGAAAGATATGAGTCAGCCATATTTGTATACCCACGGCTTCAAGAAAACGACATTATGCCGCCTCTAGCTATCTTTACTCTATGGTCACTGCTTCCATTTCTTCCCCTTCTATTTGCCAGTAAGTGATGGGAGTGGTTGCCATGATCTTAGTTTTTTTTTAATGTTGAGCTTCAAGCCAATTTTGGCACTTTCCTCTTTCACTCTCATCAGAAGGTTCTTTGGGTCTTCCTCACTTTCTGCCATTAGAGTGGTATCGTCTGCATATCTGAGGTTGTTTATATTTCTCCCAGCAATCTTGATTTCAGCTTGTGACTCATCCAGCCCTGCCTTCCTCATGATGTATGGAAAAAATATCACCCCCCCCAAAAAAAGCACCCCTACTCATGGGCTTTCAAAGAACCCTAAGCACTGTCCAATATTAATGAAGGAGCACCCCTCCTGTCCTAAAATGAGGAACAAGCCCCATGGGCTGGGGTGAAAAAATCCCTATTACACTCAAAGCCAATTTTTTTTAATGGACTATTCTGACTGTATTTGCTGTTAACTCTTTCAATCCGAGCTCAGCCATTCTTGGATTCCTATGATAGCTTGTTAACTTTTATTTTGCATAACAAAAGACAACAGGTTCCTGCCCAAAGGAGCTCACAGTCTAATTGAACTCATAAAGATTGCTAAACTGCCTCCCCTGTGATCATCTGAAACCCCCAGACTCATTGTGATTATCTGTATCTTCCTGGCTCATTAAATTTTTTTTCTTACACTGCACATCACTGATTCTCAAACTTTTTAGCACCAAGACGCTCTTTTTAGAATAGCACTCGTGTTGAGATCCCACCAGAAGTGATGTCATGGCTGGAAGTGACATCATCAAGCAGAAAGTGCCATCATTGTGACTTAATCAAACGACACTCCTGGAATGCAAACTGGCATTCTTGGACTGCAGCAATAGCACAACCATGAAACATCCCTGAAAGATAGCAAGATTAGGACAGCATATGATGTGAGAACACTGAATCAAAAAATGATTAAAAAACCCATCATTTGAAAATTCAAAGTGTGAACACTCACAAAAGGAATAGAGCAAGAGTCAGGTCTGCAGCTTCCAAGATGGCTGCTCCCAGCTTTCTATGACCCACCTGACATCAGGTCATGATCCACCAAGAGGGTACCTACCGACCCACAGTTTGAGAAACACTGCTACACATCAAACACATAACGTGGCAAAATGGTAATCTGCCATTCCCTCATTGTCTCCTTTATGCAAGAGTGGTACAAGCAGTGATGTCATGCGGGGGGACGCAGGGGAACTCAGTTCCACTAGTTAAAATTAGGGCTGACTCCGCCCACTTCACTCTCCCTCCTCCCCCCTCCCAATTCCTCTGCAAAGAGCTTTTCTTCTTGGTTGGCCGGCACTCAGAGGGTTAAAGGGAGCAACTCAGGATTCCTAGGGGGGCGAAGGCAGTGATGTCGTTCAGGGGGAACGGACCAGAACGGGTGTTCTGGATCCTAACAGGTTCTGTGGCTGGTTCCGGGTTCCCGACAAGTGCCAATCAAAAGTGAGTTCCTGTTCCTAAATCATTTGAATGACACCACTGGGTACAAGCAGCCATTTTCGGGACACAGAGAGTCACCGATTTTCCCTCCAAGATGGATTTTCGAGTGCTCAAAACGGAGTCTCAAGAATCAGAGTTTACAATATCACCCCACCCGCACGCTATTATGTAAGCCGTAAGCACCCTACACCACTTGATGCGATGATCATGACAGTTTCTCTTTCCCATGCTTCTGTGTGAGGAATCTATCTCCAAGCTGACCCAGTGCAGACATTTAAACAGTAATGTGTTTTTTGGATCATTACACAAATCCACTGCAAACCATGTGTTTTTGCCATGATTTCATTTCCTCTAGGAGCTATTCCTTGTAATGACAGCTAGTTCATTGCACTGATCCTTTTAGGCTGGCCTCTAAATTCTTATGCTTCTGAAAATCTCCACACACACCCCAAAAGGTATAGAAAATATTTACACACTTATTTAGAATTCCCTTCCGAAACCGCATTACCAGACAAACGATTCAATTTCAGTTATAGATCAAATGCAGATTCTTGCAGGGAGGGGAAAAAAAGAGACAATTGTAGCGAACGCACACTTCTTTCTCGCAGGCTGGACTCCAGTCCCTAATAAGGAGGCACCACATACATTGCCAATAATGGCATGAGAACTATATTGCGACTGAGTAAATCTAACTAATTAACCTCTCAGTTATGTTGGCAGAAGCCTCTCTCAGCCTCCAAACTGCTTCCAAAGAGAAGACAGACTCGGCTCTGTACAGACGCGAAGGTCACCGAAGGCTCCCATGAATTCGTTGCTGTTTATACTAAAAAGTACACCATGATCTTTGGCAAAGGGGCTCCTGCTAAGTTAGTTATGTATGTGAGCTCGTTCCTTTGAAGACAACGGAGAGCTTCTAGACTTGACACCACAGCGAAAGAATTCAGGGCAATATTTCAGCCGCCAGACGGTATCAGGAGTGCTCTTGGTTTGCTTGGCTGTTTCGGCGCTATGGCATGGATGGTGCAGACAAGCTTGCTGCATTGTTTGCAGTTAGACCTGCATAGAAAACGGACTGCTGGAAGGACTCCGTGAACTAGACAGAGCTACCGCAGGGCGACATTGCAGTCCGTCACGGCAACTCCTTCCACAAGCAGGGCTGGAAATAAATGATCTTCTCCATCTTCTAACTGCAATGATTTGGCTCTATTGGGAGAGCGCCCCATAATAAATATTGCCCCCGAGACCTTATTGCCTGAATGATATATATACTGCACAACACCAATGCATTATAGATATAGGGTGTCTCAAGAAAATGTACACATACTTTACACTGTAAAAATTAATCCGGCAGATTTCAAAAGCTGCAGGTTCTGAACCTGCGAGGGAGGGGCTCACCCGGACCCTCCAAATCTCACCAGAGCACAGATCTGGTTGGATCTGTAAGCCCCATTGACTACAGTGGGACTTACTTCTGATTAGACCTGCATAGGCTTGGGCTGCCAGCAGTGATGTCATGCACCCACTACGCACCACTACGTGAGTACCGGTTCCTAGAAGTTGAGCTGGCCCCGCCCACTTGAAGCTGGCCCCGTCGGCTGGTTGGCTCAGTAGCTGCGCATGCATACTGCACGCCCACAGCTGTTGCCTGCACTTTCTGTGAGGAGGCAGGCAGGCAGGCAACGTGGTGGTGGCAGCAGCAGCGGAGCGAGAGGACTGGAGGTGGCAGCAGCAGCAGCAGTGAGGGAGACCTGGGAATAAGGCAGCAAGCGTGAGAAGGTAGGCTGCCTGGGGCTCCCACTCCCTCCAGCTGCGCAGATCCAGCGTCCCGGTTCCTCCTGCAGCCTCCCCCCAGCCCCAGCTCCCGCCCCCATGTGGTCTTTTTTTGGTCGCCTATTCCCCCTCCTCCTGCTCCTTGCCGGCTGGCCTGGCACTTCCTGCCACGACATCACTTCCGGCTTATGACATCACTTCCGGTGGGCAGACCTCGACAAGTGCCAATCAAAAGTGAGTACCTGTTCCTAAATCATTTGGATGACACCACTGGCTGCCAGTTCTTGTGAAGGTCAATGGAGGAAAGGAACCATGAGCTCATTGGAGGAAGGGCAATGTAAAAATCTGAAAAATAACAAAAAAACTGTAATGACTCCATACATCATTTCAACTGCTTTCTTTAGATGTGTGAGTGTTGCTGGTTTTCTACAAGGATGTCTGAGTTCCAGCTTATTAAAATGCGGATACCACTGAGATGCCACGTAGAACTTTTATTGATTTCAGTAATTTGTATCTTGCCTCTCCTTTGGAATAATTCACTTGCCCAAGTAGCAACCCTTGTATTCTTTCCTTGATGATGCATTCTGGAACACAGTATATCAGAGGAGATCAGGCATATTGCAGAATAGTAGCTGTTCCCATCAGTTCCTGGGCTGGCAGAGCATATGCCTTGTTCTTTTTTCTAAATTTTAAATTTTTTTATTTAAAGATACAGGTATGGGATACAAGGGAAAAACCAAGGCAAGGATAAGGAAGGATAAATACAAAGGGACACACATTAGGGAATCCGTTGCTGTGTGACTCATTCAATTACTATAATATCTAAAATCTAAAGACACTACACAATATTCTATCTTCGGCTGTATCTAGCGTAATAAGTTGTCAAACATAAAAAATATAGAACTCCCATTTCTGTCTCTGCCTAACACTGCTTATCAATCCAATCATAAAATGGCTGCCACTGTTGGATAATCTTATCTGACTTTCCACGCATTCTTTCAGTTAAAATATCCATTGCAGCAACTTCATAAATTTTGCTTACTAAATGTTCCGTACTTGGGAGTTTCTTCATTTTTCCACATTTGCGCATACAATAGCATACGCCTTGTTCCTTCTGAGGGTCTCTTCAGTCTCCAGCCACGAGTTTGAATCTGGTAGTGGACCTAAGAGGTCTCCTAAGATCCCACACACCTGGAGTCCGGCCCACAAGTGGTCCAGTCCCATCTGTTTTGTACAGAAATTTTGGGTGGAGTGAGAGAACTTCATTCTGCTCCACAATTCTTACATAAGAAGCTGTAGTATGTCCTTGGCCCCATCTCCTGTCCCCTCATTCCAAATCTGTCTGTAAAGAAGACAAACAATCAGATGCAAAGAGGGGCAATTATTTTAGTGAGTGAGTAAACAGGTTGAACATGTCCTCAATAGACTACGGTTGATTTATGTAGGGCTTAAGAGTACTGGTGTACCTCAGAGAGTTATATGCTAGTTAGGCAACAGTCCACAAGCTGTCAATCGTGGTATTCACACCCGTCCTTCCAGACTTCAGTTCACTATATCATATCTTCGGCCAATGGTAATAATTCAATGCATGTAATCTTAACCCCGTTGTGCAACCTTTCACTTATCCTTCTAGTCTGGATATTTTTCTCCCTCGGCCAAATCCTGCCAAGAGCCGCATGCTACATTTTGAAGCAGTAAATTGTTAAGACATCCTAACAATTTATTGCTGTGTAAGCCACATTTCACTTCATCAATTATCAGAACAAAGACTCATTGTAGGTTCCCAAACAAGACGTGAGAGGAGCAGCTGAAATCAGATTTCTATTTTCAGTTGACTGGATCAAGATTTCTTTGCCTGTATTCCCACTTTGATTCCTTCAGCACTGAGGAAGTTTGCTAAATGCTTTGTGCATTGTGTTCACATTCTCTATACCACTGGTTCCCAAACTGTGGGTTGCGAGCCAATTTCAGGTGGGTCGCAAAGCACCTAGAGTAGCCATATTAAAAATATGGGAAGGTGGGATGGGGGAAAGAGGGGCGGCTCTGTGGTTGCTTTGCTTGTGTCAAGGTTGTAAATAAGCTTTTCTTTCTTTCTGATTCACTTTGTTCTTGGAAAATGGCTGAGAAGTAACCCAACATTGCTGCATTCTCAGGAAAGCAGCAGGCTCTGGTGTCACAATGGCACTTCCTGCCATTACATCATTTCCGGTGGGTCCTGGACAGATTGTCATTCTAAAAAGTGGGCCCCGGTGCTAAAAAGTATGAGAACCACTGCTCTATACCTTAACGTTGATTCCCCATATCATAAAACCTTATTCTCATACAAAGGAAATTCAAGATGGAATGGGACATGGTTGTGACTCCTTTGTAGAATTGGTGGTGGGCTTACTAGAATCTATAATGGTCCCCAGAAAACTCTCTCTATAGTAGAAGCCTGTTGTATGTAGTGAAAGAGGCCTCCTACCTGGCACACAAGGATTGTGTGCATTTCTGGTAAAGTTTGACGACTGTTCTGGGTATCATTTGGAGCCAGAATAAATTCTGGAATGAACTCAAAAAATGGCCACCTAGGAACCCCATGTACATTGCCATGAATTCTATGGTGGAAGACAGGAGGGATACTACTCTTAGGGTGCAATCTTAACCTGGAGTTAGGCCAACACAGTTAGGGCAACGAAGTTTGGCTGGCACAAGGACCACCATAAAGCGTGTTTGGCCCACTGTCAGAATCAGGGAGGATGGCGCATGTCCGTGTGCTGGCCTCTCTGACTCCGAAAGTGGTCCAAAAATACGGTGTCCCTTGTGCTGGCCAAACTTTGCTGGCCTAACTCCAGGTTAGGATTGCACCCTTAACTTGTCCATCTATGCCAAAAACAAACACCTTTCCTTTTGCCCCTGTCCTCAGTTTGCAGACTGGGACTTCTGCCGCACCTATCTAACCCTAGAAGTATCAAATGATAGAAAGTAGCATCTGACCACACTATCAGCTATTCCTGATAGATTGGCTGGACCCCTACCTGTACAGCTGGAATCTAGTGGTTGTTGCTCATGCATTTATATGCTCATGGATGAACTCCTGAAACGTAGTCCACATGGGACTGCCCTTGAAGACCTCAAAAGTTTCAGGTGATTTAAAAACACAGCGGAACACAACTGTTACAGGAAACATGTACTATGTTTAGACCTTGCTAGTTACCAATTGTCTCCCAGATCAGGGCACTGGTATGATTGATACAAGGCGTAGGGATATTTTTTTTTCGGTGATCAACACAGAATGCTAAATAATGAGAATTTCTACTCAAAACACTACATAAAATGAAATTTGGGACAAAATGCAAAAAAGCTTTTGCTTTTTCTGACAGTTTGACCCAAATTTAGATCAATTTCACAAAAATAACACCACTTTTGTTTGTTTTTGATACTGTATTGAGGAATCCACAAATAGTTTTCAGTAAGGGATCAGGAGGAGGAGTGGCAGAAACAGGAGGAAGCTTGTTTAATTAAACTATGGACACGCATGATCATAGTTCATAGTGCATGCTGGGGTGACTTTACTGGAATGTGGAAGTAGTAATCAGCAGTTTCCTGATGCTCCCAATAGCAACCAGGGTGTAATTTGGGAACATTTGAGCAGGTTATTTCAGGCTGTGTGGGTGTGCCAGTAGTTGCTTGCCTTTGCCCTTATTTATTCACCCTTATTTCTTGTGCTGTTTGTACAATTTCCAATAAAAATTTGGATAAAAACCCATAACACCGTAATTTGCTATTTTAATCAAGAAATTTTGGAAATCACAAAAAAACCCACCCCTAGCAACAAGGCACAGTGCAACTCCAGAAATGTCTCTTCCTGTCCCACTAGTTAAGATTTGAAAATAGCACCTTGCTCTCTCTTTGCAAGGTTGTTTGTTTCTCAATTATGGAACTTCCTCCTAGAAGACTGTATCCAGGGAATCAACAGGTAGTCTGTACAGTTGGACCCAAATATGAGCAATAAAATTTTCTATAGTTAATAAGAAAATAAGCCAAATGCAAAAATAACAATAGGCCATTTTAATTATTAAATATTTCTTACATTTGAGCAGGAAATTACAGCACAGCCATGGTCGTAGCAAAATGCTTCAAGAATTAAATGCTGGTTATTTACAGATATATATGTACAGAGTGCAGATAATTACAAAAACACGAACACTACAAAATAAACAGAAAGTTCTATAAGATAATTTACTTGCAGTAGTTTCTTAAATATAATTTGACTTTTGTATTATTGGATACAATTCCCAGTATTAAAGTTACAAAATAATATCCAAAAATTATATAAAAATCCTCTAGTACCAGTACACACACAAAAAATTAATTTAAATGGAATTCACAGATGGGTAACCCACCAAGCCTTAGCTTACACTTGCTATATTCCCAAGGTTTGGAAGATCTGAAATGTTTTGAAATTTTGAGCAAAAGGCTTTTTCTCTCTTTCAAAAACAGCAAACGACTGCACTGGGAGAAAATTAAGCACCAGATGTTACGAGTTGCATTATATAAACTATGAAATGCTGCCACATACAGGACAACAATATATCTTACCATTGTTTTATAGTGGTTTGCAGAAAATATCAACAATGGCTTGGACAAGGGGACCCTAATTTTCAGTTGGCAAAAAAAAAAAAACATCACAAAACGTTGCCAGTTTTCATTATGACTGAAACAATAAAAGCGTGGCTATTCTAGGATAACACAACTTAAATTTGGAAAAAACCCCACAACTGCTCCAATCTAGCTAGAGGCCACAGGTGCTTAGATTTTGGGCACCCATGACCATCACATGTGCAGATCTTCACCCTGATCAAGATGCCAGGGAAAACCATGGATGCCACTCTGAAAATTGGCAGTAGTATAGTGACAACAGCTCAGGAGGGAGAGAGGTTGGATTTGAGTCCCTACCTTCAATAGCTCATCTGCATGATGGATGATTGCTTTTAAACAATGATAATAGTTCTATTTGTACACAAGCCTCTCAGTGGTCTTTAATGCAGGATATGGATCGGTGTTTGCAGCAAATTCAAGCTATTCTGTTGCATGGATAATTCCATGCTTTTCCTTCTCTCTTTTTTAAAATTTTCGTTTCAAGTTAACTTGGACAAGTTGCACATCTTAATGGAGGAAGAGAAAGAGAAGCTGCATCATTTTGCTGCAGATCAAGGTCCCCCAGAAGCTGTGGGGAGTAATACAAGGAACAAATGGAGACTCCTTTCAATTGAGAAGTGGCTAAGAAAAGCCAGGGAGAATGGTTTCCCCAGCACCCATGCACCGTTTCCCCACCAAAGCTGCCATTTCCCCCAATGAACCGTGCATTTTTTTTAACCAATCCAAAGTCAGAGGATGTTAGGTTGTTCTGGGAACAAATGCATGGCATGAAGGCAGCAAAGGAAAAATAAATTACAATGCTACTTTATCGGCTGATGAAATGGTCCTATTTCCTTTTCATTGCTCTGAATTTTACTGACAATCCTATCCGCAAAGGAGATGGCAAAAATGAATCCAATTAAAGCTAAAGTGGAGCGTAATGGCGCATTTATATATAAACAGGGCCTGGAAAGGTTATAGTCAGGGCCGTTTGGCACAATTTTCTCGAGAGATAAGCCAGCCAATGCTCTGGCACTTTGGAGGGTGGGACAAGACAAAATGTGATGCTTCTAAGCCCTTAAGTGGAGGCTCTGGGCTGTAGACAAAAAAACAAAAAAACAAACCCGGTGTCACACAGACCTCCGTGATCCAATTTGGGGCAAGAACATTTGGCACTTCAAAGAGCAGAAAAAAAGCGCTGCTGGCAGAAAATGTGCTTCACACCATCAAGCAATCCTTCAGCAGCTTCAGCACATCAGGACAAGACAAAGAGGAAACGTCACATTTCTGTTTCTGGATTAAAAGGCACATGGCACAGACTATGAAGCACCTGAAAACACTTCAATGGGCGGCGCATGCTGCAAATATCAGCTGTTTTCTCTCACTACATGTGCGCTCGTCACATTCAAACTATACAACATTACGCTTAAAACAACAACCCTGTTCATGTTTCATATACACTTGCAAATACAACGCATTGCAATCGAGGATTGCAGTGCAGTGCAATATAATCGGGGGGGGGGTGTCTGTAATTGCCCTTTTTCACTTCAAGCAATGCATGATGGAAGAGCAAGAAATTCTACACTGCGTCAACAAGCAATTCTTCTTTCCCATAGGATGCCTCGTCGAACGATCAGCACAGTAGCAAGTTATCAATATCTTTATTGAATGGTACATCTGCCACCAAAACTTTCCCATAGAGGTCAAAAGTGAATGAGAGAGGAGGTGAAGGTCACTCTGTCTCTCTACAAAGAGAAAAGTCAAATGTGAAGCACGTGGGCTTCAGTTTATAAATGCCAATTGCTCGAGCAATTCCTTCTGCCCTAAATGCATGTTTTGGAGGTGGAATGTTCAAGAATTTTTACTTCTTGACTGCTTGGAACTGTCTATCTACAGTTGGATTTGGGCTTGTCTCAAACAAACGTTTCAGCCAATCAACTTCTTTTTGCTTACCAAGCCTTAACAGCAAACCGGCATGGGATTTTCTAGGATAGCAACACAGTGTTTGCATTTACACATCTATTCATGGCAGGGTGTTGAGAGCACATGTTCAAGCCCTGTCTCAGCTCCACTGAAGCCCCACCCCCAGACATGCAATTTATCTGCATCGATGAATGCTGAGCTTGGGAATTCTTCCCATAAACAAAAATGCAGGGCAGCCTGAATTTCCTGATCACAGGGAGATGCTCTCCCCAGGTATAGCCTTGGCCTATGGGATCTTTGGGGTAGGGGGTTAGCAGCATGGTGTTGAGGCTTGCTGACATGCTCTCACTGCCAAGAAAACAAGACAAACCAATTCCTAGCAGCGTGAGAAGCAAATCTGCCAAATATGTCTACACACACAGAAGGAGAAAATGGAGTCACTGCAACAGATTTTGGAGGTGGTCTGGACCATTGGTGTGAATCACCATTTCGAATGCAAGTGAAACAAATTGCCAGAGCAGAGAGTGGGCTGAGACAGAACATACTCATTTCTTACTAGAAGGAAAGTTGTTTATTTTTGTCAAATGCAGGAGCCTTAAAAATGGCTACCACCATTCATTCTACCATTGTATTTCACATCATGTGCAGATTAGGCCCGAGTGAAACCGTGTGATATACATGTCGAGTGAATTAATTGCTTTTGTTAGTTGTCATAGTCATGAGAACTACATATATGAACGGCAGACTGGTATTCCAGAACAGAGTAGCCAAAGTCTACCTCCAACCACATACCATGTGTAACTGTACAGCACAGAACTTTCAGAATGCAGCTTATGAGACAAGACCAGGCATTTGACAAATTAATAGGAGAAATTCAAAGAACTTCAATCATTTCACATGCCAAACCATTGTACTTGACAATGTTTGTATTTACTTGCTCAACTGGCATTCTGCCTTTTTCAATGTTGAAGGACCCACAATCAAAACAAATTAAGAAATATTATTTGTCCAGCTACCTGGTTGGAGTTATGATTCAGGACTACAACACTTCAGGGCAGATGGATTATATAAATATAATTTATTAATAATTATAGTGACAAATCTCCAAGAAGTGAAGAAGAGAGGAAAAAGCCCATGCACGCACACTTATGTAGTATTTAAAAAAGACCGCACTTTCATTAAAATTAGCATCAAGCTAATTGAATCTGCAGCCTCAATTACATTTGCAAATTGTGATTTCTGTAGACCTTCGTACAAAAAGTCTAAAAAAAATTTTTTTTTTAGTGTTATCAAAGACATCCTTCAAATGGCTGGGTCTGGAGAACCAACTGCTCCGCTGACAAAATCCGTCTTTTCCAAATCACAATCGTTCATTTTGATTTTTATTGTGCGTTGATGAGATTTCCTGTTTTGAAATGAAATGACTTCTAGGTATCATCCGCAGAGGTCCAAAAGCGTACCAGTCTAAGAAACAAAACGCCGAAATGCACACGGACTGCTGATTATTTTCATGTTCCATTCTATTATCTGCTGTTGCAGAAGTCGAAGAAACTCTACCACACGCTGGGCTAACGGGCAGATCCCCATATCTGTGTCAGATAAAAAGTTCATAGTGCTTACTACTCGTTACCATGGATACCATGAAGATGCTGCTGTCTGCTAACTATTACTAGAGAAAGATCACGTAATTCTCTGGAACGAGGCCCGTTTTGCCATCATATGTGGCTTTCAACCATCCCGGCTCCACGGACGGATACACTGTTTGGGGGGAGACCAACAAGAGCATAGATTATTTCCACTGGAGTTTTGTACTTTCTTATATATGCATCTTAATGTACTAATTAGATACGTAGAGAGAATGAATCAATTTTTGGTTTTCAAACCCAGCTGAACCTTACCGTTGGAAAAAATTGCCCCCTGGGGGAAGGAGAGTTCATGGCTGTGCTCAGCCTTACAGGAATACATGGCCTTGGCTTGCCTGAAAAAAAAGCATAGTTTACATTATGAGAAACAAAGACAAAACACACGGCCTATTAAAAGGAAGGCAATTCCAGGGGGATGCACTAAGAGCTGTGTTACGGAAGCAACTTGCTTTGGAGGCAAAGCATGTTGGTTCAATGCGGACCAAACATGGTTCAACATTCTGGCCCCTCCCCTCCCGCGCACACATTCTCCCCGCACTTCCTGAACCATTCTTAGGAGGGACAAGAGGAAGAGGTCAGAGCTCAGCACGGAAGCACCTGCTTTGCAAGCAGGTCAGATCCTGGCATCTCCAGAAAAAGCGTGGCGATCTAGTGACAGAGCAGACAGCATCATGTTAGGTGGACCACGTATCCAGCTCACTATAAATAAGGCAGCAGGGATTCTGGAAGTGGCTCTGATGAGCCCATTTGTTCATCTCCATCAGTCCTGTACACTGAGTACACTGAGTACATCTCATCAGTACACTGAGTGGCAATGGCTCTACACCAGTGGTTCTCCAACTGTGGGTCAGGACCCACCAGTGGGTTGCAAGCCAATTTCAGGTGGATCGTGAAGCACCTATAGCAGCCATATTGAAAACAGGGGAAGATGAGATGCTGGAAAGAGGGAGGGCCGTGTCATTGTTTTGCTTGTGTGAAGGTTGAAAATAGCCTTTCCCCCCTTTCTAGTTCACTTTGCTATTGGAAAATGGCTGAGAAGTAACCCAACTTATTGCTGCGTTCTCAGGAAAGCAGCAGGCTCTGGTTGGTCCCGGCCTGGGCTGCTTGGAGTTCTGCCAGCAATTTCGCTGGCACAGCTCTGAGTAGCCCCATTTGAACCACTATGTGTTACCCAGAGGAAGGAGAACGTATTCTCAGCGGCGTCATGCAGCCGGAACGCTGGGCGGGAGGAACGGGTGAGCGGCAGCCCGCCCGTTGCGTACCGCTCCGTTTCGCCGTCTTCCCCGC
>JAJKFI010000017.1:14591080-14606062 GCA_029204185.1 Lerista edwardsae | reverse complement strand
GTTCCTCCCGCCCAGCGTTCCGGCTGCATGACGCCGCTGGAAGTAGCCATTTTTGATGGCCTGCAAACTTCAAGAGCGGAATTCTAAATTGCACGGGATTGGCGAGCCCTCACCAAATCCAGAGCAGTTTTATTGTGATGGAAAGCCTCCCCGGGCGAGGGCATGTTCGTCCCCTTGCCCCGGGGGGGGGGGCTCCAGCCTCCCCATAAGGTTCATTGGATTTGTGGCTATTATTTAGCAGGCGTAGGACCGAGGACGCTGCATGGCCCGAACTGGGGCTGCACAGCCTCCTGACGGTGCCTTGTATGCTAAGGACTGCATCCCCACCCCCACCCCAGGCCGGCACATCCACCAGCCCGCCCAGTTCCGCCCCCCCCCCAGAACTTCCCTTGCAGCAGCAAGTTCGGCTAGCTCAAGGGAAGCTCCCCATCGGTGCTCTCGGGCCGATACTACTGGTAGCGCTGGCCCGAGTGCTGTAGTGCCGATGCGGGGGTGCCGCTTGGCACCCCCACGTCAACGCTAATGACGTAGCGCCGAGGCAACGACGTTGTGTCAGCGCTACATCGAGGGTGGGATCGTGCCCTGAATCTAGTGTTTTCCCAGTTGGAAGCGATGCTGCTGATTTCATAGTGGAAGCCCTTGCAAGTCCTCTCCCTGCCTCCTTCTAAGATGCAGGCGTAGCTAATAGGAGGGCTGTCGCAGCCCAGAATGGCTCTGATGGCACGTGAGCTGCGGCGCTTGCAGTACTAACCACGCCACCCCTGTAGCTATGCCACTGCTCAGAGGTACCATGGTTTTTCGCTTGAGAACGGGATGACAAACTCTGTGAAGGCTGGACGGGCATGAACCCTGTTTGAGCAGGGCATGAACTTGGAATTTTCTGAGATGCTTTACAAACGGGGAATTTGCATTTCAAAACTTTTCCAACAGGAAGTTCACTTCATCACTAGGTAAATTTTCAAACACATTTCTAGCCTTCATAATCGCATGATAGAAGCCCCCTGAATTTTTGAAGGGCCGCTGACCTTCCAGACGGAGCGGGTTTCACGGAGCAAGCACTTTCAAATAGCTGGGCTCTTGCTGCCACCCTGGAATGCAAGGAAGAATGTCAGTTCTACACATGCTCTTCAAAATGCAAACTCTGAAGGGCACACAAAATTGGGCCAACTTACACAGATCCCGGTCTCTGATAGCCGTTACTCGACGTGGTATCCAATCGCAGCCTTCGGCACATTTTTGGAGGGAGGTCTGGGTCCGGTGGAGCCTTTGGGGTCTCTTTGGCATCTAGGGAGGCTAAACTCTGTACTGAGCCACTGCAGCTTTTACTACCTGAAGGACAAAGGGAGGCATGACGTCACCGTGAACAGCCAACAGGGGTTGCCAACTTTACTGCAAAGCATTGTGGGTGCATGAAAGATACTGGGGAACTAGAGAAGGTGCAGAAGAGAGCGACCGCAATGGTTACTGGGCTGGGGTACCTCCCATATGATGAAAGGCTACAGCATTTGGGGCTCTTCAGACTAGAAAAAAGGCACCTGATGGGGGACTTGGTTGAGACATACTCTCCCAACACTCAATTTGAGCGGATGTCCCCTGGTTCTGGGGTTGTGAGAATAGGAAAAGAACATCCCTCTAACCACTGTATCAATCCCATGCATAATTTTCTATGTCCCCTTTTTCTAGACTGAGGAGCCTCAAACGCTGCAGTCTTTCTACACTTTGCCCGGTGGGCACGATGCCTCTGATGCCACCCTAGCTCCTATTTGCTGCTTAGTTCAGCCCTTACTATAGAAGCATCATGGCGCTTTCTCTATCTGGCCTTTGAAATAGGCAGCAACAGCTCACTTAGCTGAGGTAAGACAAAAACAGAGGCTGAGCAGGATGTCATCTGAAGTACCATCACTGGAAAACAAATGCACCAACCCTGCACAACGAGGAAGTGGTTGGATTGCTATCGCTTGTGGGAAGAGAGCTCTGTTCTGTAATGTAAACACCAGCGGGGACAAACGTCTTTCAAGGCAAAAGGGTCGATGGTGTCTACTTGAAATCTAGAGATGACTCATTTACTGGCACCATGGATTTTGATGACACAGCAATGTTTTTCTCCATCCTGTTTCATTATTCAGTTATTCTAGGATTTTCATATGACCAAGGTTTGGTGCATGAGGCTGTGGCAAACACCCTCTATTCAATGTTTTTTAAAAAAATAAAATGGCCCATTCCAGTGGTTCCCAAAGTGTGGGTCGGGACCCACGAGTTGTTCCCAATTTCAGGGGGGTCACGAAGCACCTAGAGCAGCCATATTGAAAATATGCGAAGATAAGACCCTGGAAAGGGGGGTTGCTGTGCGGTTGCTTTGCTTGTGCCAAGATCGTAGATAGGCTTTTTTTCCTTAATGATTCACTTTACTATTGGAAAATGCAAAGAAAAAACCCAACTTATTGCTGCTTTCTCACGAAAGCAGCAGACTCTGGTGTCACAATGATGGTGCTTCTGGTCATGACATCACTTCTGGAGAGTCCCAAACAGATTGCCATTCTAAAAAGGGAGTCCCGGTGCTAAAAGGTTTGAGAACCACTGGCCTATTCATTCATCCGTCACAAGAACATAAGAAGAGCCCTGCTGGATCACGCCAAAGGCCCATCTAGTCCAGGTTCCTGTATCTCACAGCGGCCCACCAGGTGCCCCAGGGAGGCATGAGACAACAAGACACTTGCATCCTGTTGCCACTCCCTTGCACTCGGTACTCTGAAATAGCCTACTACTAATGTAAGGAGGTTGCACAATCCATCATTGCCTATAGCCCATGATGGACTTTTCTGCCAGAAATCCGTCCAATCCCCTCTTAAAGGCATGTAGACCAGATGCCATCACCACCTCCTGTGGCAAAGAGTTCCACAGATTAACTACCCGCTGGGTAAAAAAGTATTTCCTTTTATCTGTTTTAACTTTCCCAACCCTCAGTTTTAGCGGATGTCCCCTGGTTCTGGTGTTTTGAGAGAGGGAAAAGAACATCCCTTTATCGACTATCCCTTCCGTGCATAATTTTGTATGTTTCAATCATGTCCCCCCTCAGGCGCCTTTTTTCTAGGCTGAAGAGCCCCAAACACGGCAGTCTTTCTTCATAAGGGAGGTGCCCCAGCCCCGTAATCATTTTTGTCGCTCTCTTCTGCACCTTTTCCAGCTCCACTATGTCCTTTTTGACCAGAACTGTACGCAATATTCCAGGTGTGGCCTTACCATCAAATTGTACAATGGCATGATAATATTGGCTGTTTTATTCTCAACCCCTTTTTTAATCAGTCATTTAAGCCCTTTTAATTAGTCATTTAACCCCTTTTTTAATTTGTCATTTAAGTTATCAAAATTCAGCTCAGTAGTAGGTGGAGAAGTAGCCTTCACTGGCATTAATAGAACCTAGTGACAAACTTCATTTGATGAATCTCATCTGCTTTTCCAGTGTATTAAAGCAACAAAATCGGTCTTACCTTCAGCAGAAGGGAGTGACCTGATGGATGAAGATGTGGACCTTTTCAGCCCCGAGACACTATACAGTCCCCTTTTCGTTAGGTCAATGGGTGGAGTCATAGTTTCTGGACCAGTGATGGAGGTAACACTCTGACAGTCAGACTCCACATCTGTCTTTGTTGCATCCTCTTTTGAGGACGACTCAGGACTTGTGGTCCAAAGGCCTGAGTTTTTCTGTCCGTTTGATGAAGGAGTGGAAGCAATCCACGGGACTCCTCCTGCTTTCTCTCTGGGTTGAGAAGACGCAGGCTTTATGGTGCTGTTTTGTTCTGAGGAGTGAGACGACAGGGATTCTATGCTGCCCATGGGGGTGCTATCTGGACTGCTACTGTAGGAATCACCTAGAATGCAGAACAGTTGGGGGAGGGGGGAATAAAAGACAGCCAATTGTTTCTTAGGTGATAATTACGTTTTGCTAGGACAGCTACACTAAGAGCACAATCCTAACCTGGAGTAAGGCCGGCACAGTTAGGCCAGCAAAGTTTGGGTGGCACAAGGAACACCGTAAAGTTTGTTTGGACCACTCTCAGAGGCAGAGAGGCCAGCACACAGACTTGCGTCATCCTCCCTGACTCCGAGAGTGGTTCAAATGTGCTTTTCGGTGGACCCTAGTGCCGGCCAAACTTTGCTGGCCTAACTCCAGGTTAGGACTGCACCCTAAAGCAGATGGTGTTGAATGCAATGAAAGAGAAGGAAGGTATGGGAGAAAGCAACTCACATACCCCAGGTCTCAAGGTAAGAACCACACCTTGAACTGAGCCTGGAAAAACCAGCAACCAGCTCAAAGACTGCAGTTAAGATCTTCTAACTAGCAGCTCCAGCTAAAAATCCGGTTACTGTGACTAGCACTGGAGGAAGTTTCCAAATACCTTTCTAAAGCAGTCCCACATAAAAGCACATTACAGTGGGTCTCCAACTGGACTAGGTATGGCCTTGTCCAATTTCTCTAGGAATAGGCCCAGCTGCCTAAACTCACAAAAAGTCCTCCTTGTCACCACCACCACCACCACCACTTGAGCTTCTCATAGCAGGAAGCCCAAGCAGGAAAAGGGAGGCCAGCCGGTCTGCCCACTGTGGAGTTGGCTGCAGCGCAACTCAGAGTTAGGGGAATTAATTCAGTCTCTTCAATAGGGCTTCTTGGATCTGCGCCAGCAAAATCACTTGCGCAGATCCATGGGCACAGTCTAAGGGCTGAGGGTTAGGATCCGGGCTGGGCTGGGCGTTAGGATCTGGGCTGGGCTGGGGGTTAGGATCGGGGCTGGGCTGGGGGTTAGGATCCAGCCTAAGTCCTGAAGTCTGGTCCCACCCCCTTCCTTGGTCTGCCCACCCATGGGCCCGTTCTCCCCTCTCCCCAACCCTCCCTGCCAGCCTCTGTCGGTTAGCATATACCTACCTTCCTGGGGTGGCACTGAGGCTAGATTCAGCCTCTATGGACTGGCATGCATCCTTGCGCCGGCCCAGCTGACTCCCGAGTCAGTGCAAATGTGTCTTATGGCACATTTGTGACACTCTTGGGCTGGCACAAGGGAGTTGTGCTGGCCTACACAGTGTGTAGGACTGCACTCTAACAGGAGTGTCAAATAAAAAACAAGACAAGTTGGAAAAACTGGTCTTTCAAAGGGGAAGCATAATCTATCCTGAACTGGCTGGGTCTTTATTCCCAGACAGAATTGTGGGAATTTTATTCCTCAACCAGCAGAACCACTGCCTTGTCTCTGCTTAGCTTTTGCAGATTGCATGCCAGCTGGGGATGGGCAGGATTAATCCACACATCTAGCGTGTACACTGGCGTTAGCTAAATTGCTACAACCCCTAAGGGGCTTGGCTCGTCCCTGATGTGGCAAAATCAAATACGCAACAGGTTTGAAATTTGGAACGTTTCCAAGTTCATTCTGCAGAAGAGAGACAGACGAAGCTGCACAATGGGCAAGCAAGCAGGTCTCTGCTCCCAAGGGCTGCCCCTTGGTCATGAGCATTTCTACGGAGTCCTTCAAGCAAGTCCGTGTCCTCTTGGAGGCTGAGCTTATTACGCACTGTGGTCAGTTACATTCCTACCCACCTTGATACCCCTTCCCTTTTTGGCTGGGTTGCCTGGATTCTTTAGGCCTTCTATCTATCTGGGCATAACCGGCTTTCTTGGCCTATTGCTGGTGTGGGAACTGCTGACTTATGCTTCAAGTTGAAGTTGCATTTGCTACTTGCTACCTGCTGCTTGGTTCTCATGCTCTCTAAACTGCTTGCATCTAGTTCTGGGTTACAATCATGTTTTTTCTTTTTCTCTCCTAACACTGGTATTCATTTCATTCATATCATGCCCTTCTATCATCATGGGGCTCAGGATGGTGTTCATAAAGTTACCAGGCAGGTAGGCTCACTCAGATATTCCTTGGAACCAACTGCTTGCACTGAATAAGGCAGTAGCAACATGTGCCTTCAACCAAGATGAAAGCTCCCAGCCTTAAGACAGGACAAAAAGCTCTGCTGAAAAGCATCCTTGGGTTCGGAGGAGTAGAATTATGACTTCCCATTAATTGCCAATTCCGAGAAGTGAGAACATGTTAATTAAGGAAGTGACACTTACTGTCTGGGTCAGCCAGGCATGGGGTATACCGTCCTTTGGGCTTGCGGGTGGAGAGGCAGATTGCCCGTGTCCTTCTCGAGCCTGATCGGGACTGCGGCTGTGGAAGAGGAATGGTAGGGTCCGGGGCTGTGTGGAATATCTGCCAAACAAAAGCAAGGGGTCTTTAAAAAACGTATTTAGAATCTTTTCGGAGTAACCACATTTTCGTTCGACTGTAGATTCGAACTGAGAGATAATAGCTGGCCGATGTCCTTTCAATGATTTCATAATCTGTTGCCTATTCCAATGGTTCTCAAACATTTTAGCACTGGGACCCACTTTTTATAATGTCTGGGGCCCACAGGAAGTGATGTCACGGCCAAAAGTGCCGTTATCAGGATGCCAGATATTGTGATAATGCAGTAATAAGTTGGATTATTTCTCAGCCGTTTTCCAATAACGAAATGAATCAGAAAGGAAAAAAAAAGCCCATTTAAAATCTTGACACAAGCGAAACAACTTCACAGCCCTCCTCCTTTCCAGCATCCCATCTGTTCCAGCCTGTCGCAGCAGGCTGGAGGTTCTTCGGGATCTGAGGAAGGAGCAAGTCCAGCCCAAGGCTGAAGGGGTTAGACTGTTTATTGCAAGACAAAGTGAGACAAACAAAAGAAAACTTACAGGGTGCTGCTTGGGTGGTATGAAGGTGTCGAGGGTCCGGGGCTACTGTTAGTGTAGTGCAAGGTAATATGGGGAAGTGCTCTCTTAACTGATGCTTAATTGGTGGGGATGCAGCAAACAGCGGCGGAGTAGGGCTGTTACAGGGGTGATTAGGCTGCAAGCAGGTGGAAACAAGGATGTTCCCATGGCCAGGGAGAGTGGGCTTTTGCCACAGGTGATAATCAGGCCCAGGATGGCCTAGTCCAATCCCTGGCGGACAGGTCCCTTGGTTTGTGGCAAAGTCTCTGCTGCCTCGTATAGCAATAGGACTGGCAAGGACTCTGGGTTGCTGGGAGGCAAACAGGCGGTTTCTGGGCCCTGCACACCAACTTTCCATATTTTCAATATGGCTGCTCTAGGTGCTTCGCGACCCACCTGAAATTGGCTTGTGACCCACTGGTGGGTCCCAACGCACAGTTTGGGAACCACTGGTCCATTCCTTTAATCAGTAGAATACACCAGCCTACTGAAAGACACAAAGCATACATCTAAGCTCAAGGACTGGGTATTTAAGATCTACAATCTGACACCAGCAGACGGGCACAACCAATTCTTCCAGCCTCTTTTCCTTCCCAGAAGACTCATTCCAGATCCAAGTACAGTCTGGCCAATATACTAATAAGCCTTCAGTGCCTGGCAGCATACAGAGGTGTCGGAGGGGGAAAAAAAAAAGTCAAGCTAGCTACATGGGGAAAATGGCTAACATTAATGACTCCTTGTCCCCAGTGAAGAGGCTGTCAGTCCCATGAGGTGCATTGTACCTGGCGGAGGCTAATGACGTACTCCAACTAGGTGATACTGCTAATCATGTCTCTGCTGCTGGAAGTGGCAGCCAGGCAACTAGTTCTGTTCTCAGTGTCATCTAGAAATTCTTAAATCACGCTGTGTGAGTGCTCAGGATTTCACTGCTCCTTACCAGTAAATAACATGAGATGGGGTTGGGGGGGGGGGAAGAAACATGGAGGTAACATATTAGAAAATGAAATCAAGACATTGGTAGGGTCTCTGTGTTGGAGGTGGGTGGGAAACCTTGGCTGTTTTTCAACTGCAAACATGCAATTAAAATACACTTGAGCCCGAGTTAATATTTAGGAGTAATTTAAACACTATTATTAAAATACTGAGTAGGCATGCACAGGATTGCAGGTTACGTTCTAGTGCAGTGGTTCCCAAACTGTGGCTCAGGACACACCAGTGGGTTGCGAGACAATTTCAGGTGGGTCATGAAGCACCTACAGCAGCCATACTGAAAATATGGGAGGATGGGATGCTGGAAATGGGGAGGCTGAGTCAAAGATGTACATAGGCTTTTTTTCCCCTTTCTGATTCATTTTGTTATTGGAAAATGGCTGAGAACTAACCCAAATTATTACTGCATTATCAGGAAAGCAGCAGGTTCTGGCATCAGTTCAGGCCATGACATCACTTCCAGTGGGTCCCAGGCAGATTGTCCTCCTAAAAGGTGTATCCTGGTGCTAAAAGGTTTGAGAATCATTATTCCAGTGTGTTCAACCGGGTTTGCTCCCAGGATAGTATATGTAGGACTGCAGCCCTTAGGCTGCAACTTAGTCACACTTGCCTGGGAGTAGGTAGTTAATCTGTGGAACTCTTTGCCACAGGCGGTGGTGATGGCATCTGGTCTAGATGCCTTTAAGAGGGGATTGGACCGATTTCTGGAAGAAAAGTCCATCGTGGGCTATAGGCAATGATGGATTGTGCAACCTCCTTACATTAGTAGTAGGCTATTTCAGAGTACCGGGTGCAAGGGAGTGGCAACAGGATGCAAGCGTCTTGTTGTCTCATGCCTCCCTGGGGCACCTGGTGGGCTGCTGTGAGATACAGGAAGCTGGACTAGATGGGCCTTTGGCCTGATCCAGCAGGGCTCTTCTTATGTTCTTATAAGCTTCATTGACGATAGTAGGCATATATACTGTAGTATATGTACTTCTGTGTAGACATGCATAGGATTGGGCTCTAAATTTCTGTAATGTTTAACCAAGGTTTCATGGGATGCCTGGTGTTTTCGATACTCCCAATTAGCATGAGAGCTTGCACAGAGGCAGGCTGCTTTATCCTTCACAAGCCTGATCAGGACTGAGGCTGTAAAATAGGAGGTGCTGGGCCTTTGGCAATGTGGAATATGAAGAAAGAAAAACACATGGTTTTGAAGGTTTTTTTACAGCTATGGCCCAGTTCAGATCAGAAACCTAAGCAATGGTGTACATCAAAGTCTTGCAACCATTTAGGGTCATGACTGCATTCTGAGCATCATCTATTTCTGTGGCCACTCTCACAGCCACTGTTAGTTGCAAAAAGGTACAGGTGGCCCTCGTTATCCACAGGGGTTTCCTTCCCAGAACCCCTGCAGATACCAAAAGACATGGGTATGGGCTTCCCCCACTCTGGAGCTGGGCTCCCATCAGGTCTGGAGGGTTTTCCAACATGCCCAGTGGCAGGGGTGGATCTAGTCAAAATGGCGCCCATTAGAAGTGCGCCCCCAGGGGGCACATGACATCATGTGACACCCCCCCCCCCACGGGAGCCCAGGTCTACCCATCGGAAGCAGCCGTGGGTAGACCTGGGCTCCCTAGAGGGAGCCCATCTTTACAGTGCCACAGCTGGTCCCAATGGGTAGACCTGGGCTCCAGAGCCCAGGTCTACCCGCACAATGTTGTGGGGGCCACTGGTGCCCCCCAAGATGGCACCCAGGGCTCATGCCCACCCAGCCCCCCTAGATCCCCAACTGCCCAGAGGCTGTGCATGACAGTCCATGGCTTGTGTTGGCCTCAGAATGCCTATTAAGAGCAGCAGCAACCAGTTTTCAGTGAAAATTGCAAGTGACTTTTTATGCCCTTATAAGGCATTCTGACCCCTGGGGTGCCCCAGAGTGCCCTTCTCCCATGGGTTTGGATCCCGTGGATTCTGAAATCTGTGGGTCCTGAATCTGTGGCTATCACAGGCCCACCTGTACTTTAGGCTTTAGTTTATTGTGATAAACAGTACTTCATTTCTAAGTAAAGAAAATTCTTAAAAGCCAAAATATATTGGCACAGAATTAGGCCTGCTTAACAGTATTCTGATCACTGGCACTTTATTCAGTATCAATCAATCAAACAGTATTTATATACCGTTTTTCAACAAAAGTTCTCAAAGCGGTTTACAGGCAAATAATAATTAATAAAGTTACATGGCTCCCTGTCCCAAAAGGGCTCACAATCTAAAAAAAAAAAATGCAGACCACCACCAGCAACAGCCACTAGAAAAAAACACTGTGCAGGGGTGAATAGAATGTATCACAGTATGATCCTTCTGATAAAGTCATCATACACCTAGCACTTCTGTTTGGGTGCTCCCCTGCATGTTCCATTTTTTCCAGGTTGCTCCTGGGGGAGAGGGCATATAGCCCGTGTTGAAAGCCACGAATACTGGCTTTTCATATTGCTGGTTTATAATGAATAAGCCACGGTGAGCCTCAGGCTCACAAGCTCCCACCCCTCGTCCTCTGTACAAAAGAGAAAAAGAGTGAAAGCTTCCACTTTTGTCTAAATCAGTTTCCCATTACTGTATATAGGGACTCAGGAAACTATGGTTTATTCCAACTATAGTTAGCAAAAACAGCCAAAATCAAACTGATGCAAAAACATCAGTTAGCAAAAACATAGTTAGCAAAATATAGTTATACTATAGTTAAAAATATAGTTAGCAAAAACAGCCGAAACCTAATCTGTTAGTGAATTGTAGCTAAAATAAGTGATAGCTGTCTGCATTTAAAAGTAATGGGAAACTATGGTTTAGTAAACAGTAAATGTGGAGCTTTCACTCTCATGCGCAAAGGAAGAGGCGAAGAAAAAGCACGATCCCCCTGTTTCCTGTGACTTGTTGCCATCGCTTAAAATCCAACCATAGTTTTGCACTATGTTTGAATAATGCAAATATATTGGCCTGTGGGTCCTTCAGGGAAGTTTACATGATTGCACTGTTCTACCTTTTCGTAATGCTCGATGAGAATCTCAACCACAATATTCTGAAACTTGATGTTCATCATTGCTGCCACAGTTTCTTCCTGGGCTCTCATCAGAGTGGGTCCGAAAATAACTCCGAGGTTGGAGATGGTCATGAGATTTTGTTGACTGTGCAACGATACCCTGGAAACAGGTGAACGAACAATAAAAAGAAAACAAGTTAAACTTCCTCCAGCAGCATCCCATTCAAGTAAGAGGTTCAAACAGAAGAACGTGGTATATTTTGTTCTTCTACTTGTATGAAGAATTCACCTGTAACTTAGATCTGATGACCCAAAATGCTAGGAACGTATTTTTCCCTTGCATCTCTGAAAACAGCAGATGCACTTTTGCATCTGAATCTGAAACTGGTCTTGGGTTTTCTCTTGTGAAATAAGACACAGGCAAGCGAAGCAGACAATGCTCAGATAAAATCGGCCTCAAGAGACCCACCAAGGTGGATGGAACTAGAAGCCTGTTGCCAAAGAACAGGTTGGTTGAGTCAGTGTATGAAATACAGTGCCAATCTGGGGCTTCCTGGCCTCCATTGCCTGCTTAATGCGGCCAAGTCATAATGAGATGAAGACAGTATAAACCACACTTAGCAGGATTCTTCCTTCTGTAGAAGCTCTAAAAGGCATAGGAACCTTCTGCAGGACTTGGACCTGGCCACCTCAAGCCCTGCTGGTGCGCCGACCAGGGACGAACAGAGTCCCAAGTGCGCCCATGGCGGGGCGACGAAACCGCGCCCCCAGCATGTCTCCCTGCCCCCGTGCGTCGCCCAGCCACGCCTCCTTGCACCCGGAATAGCTCCATTTTGGAGCGGAATGGGAGCGAGGGGGGCGGGGGGCCAGACAGTGCGCAGGTTAGTCCATGGACTCTGCACAATGGCGCCCCACCACTGCAGGTGCCCATGGCTCGCGCCACCCCGGGCTACACCCTTCCTCTGCCTCTGGCTCCGACATGCAGTCAGAGCTTAAGAACATAAGAAGTGCCATAAGTCAGGCCAAGGGCCCATCTAGTCCAGCTTCCAATAAGTAGCTCTTTCTTCAGCTCCATGACCCAACGTATTTTTTGCAGGTCTCAACTTAGCAACACCCAGCCTGGTCTGTCCCACTGTCTTTAACCAGCCTGTCCGCCTGTGCTCTGCCCCTCTGCAATACTGTCATAGTTTGTTCACTCCCCTGGTCAGTTGTTTCCCACCCTCCAAAGGCCTGATGAGGATAATTGGGTTGCACCTTGTTTTTGGACATTCTCTGTGACATTTATCATGGGATAAATATTTTTAAATATTTTATTTTTTATGTGTTTTACTTATTGTGGTTACATTGCACTTTTTTGGTCTCTTTAAGAGACATTTAAGATACATTTAAGGACATTTGCCTTGGCATGGGAAAAATAAATTCTTCAAATAAATAAATGCCCACCCTTTCCCTTGGGTCGCCAACTATTCCACGGACCCTCTTCTCAGATTCCCTGCCCTTAGCGCATTGCTAGCCTGCCTCCAGATCCTGTCCTTTTGCACTCTTGGTGCTGAATTTTAGATTAAGGGCAAAATTCTGCTCCCGACGTAGCACTGACACAACGTTGGATTTGTGTCGGTCCGAGAGCACCGGGGGAGAGCCCCCCTTGCGCCAGCCAAACTCGGTTGGTGCAGGGACCGTTCTGGGAGGAGGGAGGCGGTTTTGGGCGTGCCGGTGGGCATGCCGGCCTGGGGAGGGGTCGAGGTTGGGATTCAGGCCGTGTGGCTTCCTCAGACCTGTGCCCGCGATTTTGCAGGCGCAGATCTGAGGAACCCATAGAGGAGGCCGGAGCCTCCGTTGGTGGCAAGTGCACAAATGTGCCCTTACCCCGGGGAGGCTCCAGTAGCCTCCCAAGCTGGGCTGGATACAACCCAAGCACACCGATCTGCCTGTTCAGCCACAGTTTAGGATTGCGCCCTAAGTCCCTCCTGGCTGAAATGTGTGCTTGGTTCCTTGTAAAGCATTAGACACAAGGATGGCATGCTAATTACTTACATAAATAAATAAATAAATAAATAAATAAATAAATAAATAAATAAATAAATAAATACATACATACATACATACATACATACATACATGAATCTGGATTCCCCTCACATTCAAGTTTAGCTCCCCTCATCTTGAGTCACGCATGCAACATTTCCCCAGCAACTCACCCATCACTTGGAGCTATCATTTACCCCTCAAAGGTTGTTCTGTTTGTACATATCCTGTTCTGAATACTTCCATTCCCTCAGCAATCAGGTTGTGAAGAATTCATGGCATCCCCTGCAAGTCAGCCAACTGTGCTTTGCTATCACCACAATCACAGAATTTTCTTCCCACCCATGCACAGTTCAGTTTGTGACAGGGCATTTGCGGAAACTGGTATGTGAAAAAATGTTAGGCTGCTTGAAAGGATAATCCCATTAGAAGGAGGTAGGAGAAATTTAGTCTCCGAGGCCTGGAATTTCCTTGGACAACATACACAAAATCATAGAGTTGGAAGAGACCTACAAGGTCATCTAGTCCAACCCCCGGCCTGTAGCAGGAAATCCTCCTAGAGCATCTCCAGCAGGTGCCTGTCAAGCCTCTGCCTGAAGGTCTCCAGTGAGGGAGAATCTACCACCGCCCTCGGCAATCTGTTCCACTGTCGAACTGCCCTTATCGTCAAGAAATTCTTCCTGATGTCCAACTGGAATCTCCTCTCTTGTTGCTTGTAGCCATTGGACCTAGTTCTACTGTCAAAGGCAGATGAGAACACATTTGTCCCTTCTTCCTTATGACAGCCCTTCAGATATTTTATTTATTTATTTATTTTATTTATTTATTTGATTTATACCCCGCCTTTCCGCCACAAAGGCCCTCAAGGCGGCATTTACAAGGTTAAAATACAATAAAAAACAATTAAAAACAGTATTAAAAGACAATAAAAACAATATTAAAAATACAACATACAGCAAATTAATCCCTGGGATCATAAAATATATAAAAAAAATGCAAAACAGCCAGCCAGCCGGCCTGTCAGCAACTAAAAGCCTGCTGAAATAAAAAGGTCTTCAGCCCCTGCCGAAATACCGCCAAAGAGGGAGCAGTTCTTAACTCCAAGGGGAGGGTATTCCAAAGTTGGGGTGCCACTGCCGAGAAGGCTCTCCTACTGGCCGCCACCCCTCTCACCTCTCCTGGTGGCGGCACTGTCAAAAGAGCCCCCCCAGATGACCTCAGAGTACGGGTCGGATTATATGGGAGGAGGCGGTCCCTCAAAAACCCTGGGCCCGAGCCGTAAAGGGTTGTTCATCCGTAAAGGGTTGTTCATTTGAAGAGTGCTATCATATCCCCTCTCAGCCTTCTCTCCTCCAAATTCCCTGTTTAGTTCAAGCTAAACATACTGAGTTCCCTCAACCGTTCCTCAACCATGGTTGAGGAAATACATGGTTCCTCAACCATGTGTGGCCAATTCTGAGCACTTCCAGCAGGCATCACGTAAAAAGCACTCCTGAAGATGCAAAGGTTAGAACAGCGTCACACTCATAAACATAAGGTGAATTTTCAGCGCCTCACCATTTTTCATCTTGTTACGGCGCAAGGCTGACACACTGGTGAATGGATAATGCAATTCAATGGGCATAACAAATCCATCCACGCATAAATCATGCCATTTTCATTTTCAGATGGAAAAGTCAAATGGCTCCTTTGGCGAGCAGGGCTTATGAAAAATGTCATCCATTTGTTTGGATAAACAAGAAGCAGATAGAAAATGAAAGACTATCTTTCATTTAAGTGGGTCATAAATCCTTGCTTCGCCAGGCAAAGCCTAAACGGAAATTTCCAAGGTGCAAGGATGAGAAAAGAAACACGTTAATTAGCCTGGAACTACGGATAGTAAGAAAAAAAGGACTGGTGCAGGGTGGCCATGATTCAAACTCAAGAGCAGAGAAATGAATTTATTTTTATATTTATAAACAACTTTTGGGGTGCAATCCTAACCTGGCGTTGCACCGGTGCAGTGCTCTTTTGCCCAACCAGTGCTGTCGCAAACGTGCCGTAAGCAGCGGTATCATGCAGCCGGAACGCTGGGCGGGAGGAACGGGTGAGCGGCAGCCCGCCCGTTGCGTTCCGGTCCGTTTCGCTGTTCCTCCCGCCCAGCGTTCCAGCTGAATGACAATGCTGG
>JAJKFI010000017.1:14577120-14590680 GCA_029204185.1 Lerista edwardsae | reverse complement strand
GGCGGGCTGCCGCTCACCCGTTCCTCCCGCCCAGCGTTCCGGCTGCATGACGCCGCTGGCCGTAAAGCATGTCTATGCTGCAGATCCGGTTGCAGGGCCGGTGCAAGCAGCAGCGCCGGCTCGTGGGAGCCGCCACACCCATCAGCTGCGCCACTCAAACTCTCACAAAAGGAACATAGCAAGAGGAAGGCCTGCAGTTTCCAAGATGGCTGCTCCCAGCTTTCCGCCACCCACCTGACATCAGGTCGCAACCCACCAATTGGTTCCCCACCCACAGTTTGAATTGCTCTGTTATGTTAACATTGCGCTGTTGCTCCTCTGCTTAGGCCAGGAGTCAGGGAACTTTTTTACCTTTTACCCCAAAATATATTTAGATATGCCGACGTTACCCCCTTGATTTGATTTTTAATACAGGTACTTACTAAAACTACCAGTGAAAGATAGGTGTCTCTCTCAATGGCGCAGCAACTAGTCGACTCTACTGAAGAAGCAGGCGGACTTGGAGGTGGGGCCCAGGGCATCACGCAGGGAAGCGTGTTATACACAAGGGCCTGACGCACTGCACTGAGTCAGGTCCTTGTACACTACAGTATTGTAACACACACAGCCGGGCATGCATATAGAACAGTGATGGCGAACCTTTTGGGCTTGGTGTGTCAGATATTTGTAAAATTTGTAACTCAGCTCTGCTGGTGGGTCAAACACCCCCCCCGCCCCCTCCCCCCCCCCGCCAGAACAAAAGAAAAAAATTACATATTGGAACCCATTGCTTTTCATTTGATTAATTAATGAGCTTAATTAATGCACGAGGCTTCTGTAGTACGAAGACACTGTGGGGTGGGGTGGGGGGTTAAGCCCAATTTATTTAATATTGTAACAAATCTGCAGTTCCTCGGTGGAATTACTTGGGGGGTGGGCTCAGCCCTTATTTCATTTGTACTGTAAGCCGCCAGCCACAAACTTCCCTCTGTAAAGCGTGTATTATTTCCTGCCCTTTAAAATTCTCCTACGCTTGATCAACACCTTGAGCCAGGAGCTGCCAATGACACTATTGCAGCACGGACTGAATACCAGACACAGATGGAGAAAACTATCGCACTCCGGAGGTGCACTTGGAAGCGCCAGGCAATCACCCAAACATTTCATCTGTTGCTGCAGATCAGAACACTTGGAACGTCGCGTGCAACAAAGCCTTGTCCTCGGCTCCTTGGTCTCAGACAGCGCTGTGCCTCATGCTCTATATTTGACCCTCCTTCTCCTTTTGTGCTCGCTTAAAAACCCAGACAAAGCCTTTACTCACCAGTTCAATGGCCAGACCCCCGCCTCCAACCAGCCGCCCCATCCCACGAGAGCACAATGCAGCGAGGCAGGTGGCGTGCACTGCAGTCCTGCTATGGAACGCTCAGCCTCTCAGCCACCCCGGCCAGCCAATGAGGGCGCCGAAGGCCCCGCTAAATTCTCAGGCTGCTTCCTCATTGGCTACCCAATTAGTGTGGCTTGGCTGATCAGAGCGCAGAGACACGCTGCAGGGCTTGTCACCCGAGTTTAAAGAGAGAGACGGAGGCGCAGACAGCGGGCGCACGGAGGAACAAGTCTTTGCAGGGAATCGCTTAGATTCATATGCATGCCCGGCTGCCATCCATTACCCCCAGGAATTTCATTTTTACCCCATTTGGGGTAATGTACCCGTTCCCTGACCACTGTCTTACGCGCTCTTACATGGGTGAAGTCCACTTACTCAAGTGCTGGATTCTGTCCCAGCTCCATATTAGTTGGAAGAGGAGAGGTGGGCTGAGTGAGAATGTAGGTAAACAGCAGAGACACGGGGTTCATTGTATGCTCTCTTTCGCAAGAGAAAGAGTCTCCAAGTGCACTGGAGGGGACCAGTAATATGGATGCAACATGGGGCATCCTGCCATAGGGACGGATGAAATTGGCAACTCCAAAACCTTGCTCCTGGGCAACAAGAGTAGAAAACTAACACCACCCTACAACAAGAGTAGAAAGGTCCACCCCACATCGGGGCCACTCAGCCTGGGGACGGGGGCTAGGAGGATATGGCCCAATGGCCATGTCCTGTCTCTGCCCCCATCACGCCCTTGGCACAGTCATAAGAACATAAGAACATAAGAAGAGCCCTGCTGGATCAGGCCAAAGGCCCATCTAGTCCAGCTTCCTGTATCTCACAGCGGCCCACCAGGTGCCCCAGGGAGGCATGTAACAACAAGATGCTTACATCCTGTTGCCACTCCCTTGCACCCGGTACCAGTAGCCCACCACCTTTGTAAGGAGGTTGCACAATCCATCATTGCCTATAGCCCATGATGGACCTTTCCTCCAGAAATCTGTCCAATCCCCTCTTAAAGGCATCAAGACCAGATGCCATCACCACCTCCTGTGGCAAGGAGTTCCACAGATTAACTACCCGCTGGGTAAAAAAGTACTTCCTTTTATCTGTTTTAACTCTCCCAACCCTCAGCTTTAGTGGATGCCCCCTGGTTCTGGTGTTTTGAGAGAGGGAAAAGAACATCCCTCTATCAACTTTATCCCTTCCATGCATAATTTTGTATGTCTCAATCATGTCCCCCCTCAGGCGCCTTTTTTCTAGACTGAAGAGCCCCAAACGCTGCAGTCTTTCTTCATAAGGGAGGTGCCCCAGCCCCGTAATCATTTTTGTCGCTCTCTTCTGCACCTTTTCCAACTCCACTATGTCCTTTTTGAGATGCGGCGACCAGAACTGGACACAATATTCCAGGTGTGGCCTTACCATTGATTTGTACAATGGCATGATAATATTGGCTGTTTTATTCTCAACCCCTTTTTTAATGACCCCAAGCATGGAATTGGCCTTCTTAATTGCTGACGCACACTGGGTCGATACCTTCATTGAATTGTCCACCAGCACCCCAAGATCTCTCTCCTGAGCTGTCACAGACAGCTCAGAACCCATTAGCCTATAGGTAAAGTTTTGGTTTTTTGCCCCAACGTGCATCACTTTACATTTGTCTATGTTGAAACGCATCTGCCATTTGGCTGCCCATTCCCCCAACTGGGAGAGATCCTTCTGGAGCTCTTCACAATCGTCTCTGGTTTTTACCACCTGGAAAAGTTTTGTGTCATCCGCAAACTTGGCCACCTCACTGCTTATCCCTGTCTCCAGGTCATTTATGAATAAGTTGAAAAGCACGGGCCCCAAGACAGATCCCTGGGGCACTCCGCTTTTCACCTCTCTCCATTCTGAAAATTGCCCATTGACCCCCACTCTCTGTTTCCTGGCCCTCAACCAATTCTGGATCCATAAGAGGACCTGCCCTCTTATTCCCTGACTGTGAAGTTTCTTCAGCAGTCTTTGGTGGGGGACCGTGTCAAATGCCTTCTGAAAATCCAAGTATATGATATCCACAGGTTCACCCACATCCACGTGCCTGTTGACCTTTTCAAAGAATTCCAAAAGGTTTGTGAGGCAAGACTTACCCTTACAGAAGCCATGCTGACTTTCCTTTAGCAGTACTTGTTCCTCTACATGTTTTAGGATTTTATCTTTGATGAGGCTTTCCACCATCTTACCCGGAACAGACGTTAGGCTGACAGGCCTGTAGTTTCCAGGGTCCCCCCTTCTCCCTTTTTTAAAGATTGGCGTGACATTGGCTATCCTCCAATCCTCTGGTACCGTGGCCGTTTGAAGGGACAAGTTGCATACTCTAGTTAAGAGGTCAGCAACTTCGTTCTTTAGTTCCTTAATTACTCTTGGGTGTATACCATCTGGGCCTGGTGACTTATTTATATGTAGTTTATCAATTTGATCTAAAACATCTTCTTTATTAACCAGTATCTGATTTAATTCCTTCGTTAGGAAGGGCTGTTCAGGCTGTGGTATCTGCCCAAGTTCTTCTGCTGTGAAGACGGACGCAAAGAATTCATTTAATTTCTCTGCAATCTCCAAGTCCCCTTTTATCTCCTCTTTCCCTCTCTCACCATCCAGCGGGCCAACCGCCTCTCTGGCAGGTTTCCTGCTTCTAACATATTTGAAGAAGCTTTTATTATTCCCTTTTATGTTGCTAGCCATGCGTTCCTCAAACGCTTTCTTGGCCTCCCGTATCACCTTCTTACTTGTCTTTTGCCAGAGTTTATGTTCGTTTTTATTCTCCTCACTGGGGCAAGACTTCCATTTACGGAAGGAAGCTTCTTTGCTCTTTACAGCTTCTCTAACTTGGTTTGTCAGCCATGCAGGCACCCTCCTGGACCTTGTCGAACCCTTCTTTCTTTGCGGTATACACTTCCGCTGGGCCTCTACTACTGTTTTTTTAAACAGCCTCCACGCAGCCTGGAGGGATTGGACTCTTTTTACCTTCCCTTTCAATTTCTGTCTAACTAGTCTCCTCATCTGAGGGAAATCTGCCCTTCGAAAGTCAAGGGTTCTTGCGTCAGATTTGCTCTGCACTCTTTCCTGGACATGCATGGCAAAACCAATCGCAGCATGGTCACTGTTCCCCAATGGCTCAGTAACACTTACATCCCTAACTAGGTCCCGAGTACCACACAATATTAAATCCAGAGTCGCCTGTCCTCTGGTCAGCTCCATGACTAGCTGCTCTAAGGCACAGTCATTCAGCTCGTCAAGGAATCCGGTCTCTCTTTCTTGACCAGAGCAGCAGTTGACCCAGTCAATATGAGAATTGACATCCTCAGTCCTGTGGCGCGGCTGACGGGTGTGGTGACGGGTGTGGTGGCACCTGTCCATCAGCGCTGCTGCTTGTGCCAGTCCAGTGAACAGTTCTGTGCCAGTCCATTGAACAGTTCTGACGGTACATTTGCGACGCTAGTCCAGTGCAAGAGCCCTGTGCCAGCGCAATGCCAGGTTAGGATTGTGCTCTCAATCTGATCCAGGGAGCTCTTGTTTTGTTGTCTTGCCCACCCTCCCAACAAAGTAAACCAGAATTCAACTTCTGCCCGGACATCATTTCTCGACATTTCTCCACTTTCTTTCTATGTCATTGGCAACTACTGATGGAAACCGGGAACATCTACAGATCAGTATCAAGTTATGGGAGTAAGCTGTACTACCCATTGTGGGATGGGGAGAAACCTGACATAGGACTGCTAGCCTCGTGCTTCTTATTCCAAACAGATCCATCCTTAAGATTATAGTCCTATGGAAATTTATGTATTTTTTGAATCATATTTGTCAAGACATGGCACTCATTGTTAATTACTGCACTCTAATTTTGTTTATGATAGGTAACTATTAGTATGACATCTAGTTATAACTAGAGGGTTGTAGGATTTTCAGTTCCTACCGATAGCATCTGAGCGGATATGAAATACTAAGATAGGTTTCCGTGCAGCTACAGTATAATACATCCCCAATAACGAGCACTATATTGTTCAGATTTCCTTGGTGACAAATTGGATCTTTTAGGCAACAGAACGGAAACCAAGTTTGATATTATTCTGATAAGTCATGAAGAAGCACAAACTTAAAAACTGGCACAAGACTTCTTGAAAAAGTTTTAGAATTATTATTTCTTTTCAAAATGATGGATAATAAGTTGGAACTTTTTAATAACCCATTTTTCCCTGGCCTACTGTGTCTTTTCCGTGGAGCAATGAATAGGTACAGGCTCAAAGTAATCAGGTGTTGAAAGCTGGAAATACCCTTTATTCCACAAAAATCACAGCCACATTCTCCTAAAGTCTCTATTACTCCACATATCAATGTAAAATTTTAGGTATTGTCAAAACGCAGATTTGCAGCCTTCCTGTATTACAAAGAGAAAAGTTATGTCTTATTTTTCTACTCTTTTTTTCTATTATAGAATAGTAAACATGCATGAACAAATTTATTAGCTAGCCCAGTGCTTCTCAAACTGTGGGTCTGGACCCACTTGGTGGGTTGCAACCTGATGTCAGGAGGGTCACGGAAAGCTGGAAGCAGCCATCTTGGAAGCTGCAGACCTTACTCTTGCTATATTCCTTTTGTGAGTGGTAACAGTTTGAAAAAGGTTCGCATAGTCAAAGCTATGGTTTTCCCAGTAGCAATGTATGGATGTGAGAGCTGGACCATAAGAAAGGCAGAGCACCAAAGAATAGATGCTTTTGAATTATGGTGTTGGAGAAGACTCTTGAGAGTCCCCTGGACTGTCAGGAGAACCAATCGGTCAATCCTCCAGGAAGCCAAGCCTAAGTGCTCCCTGGAAGGACAAATCCTGAAGCTGAAGCTCAAGTACTTTGGCCACCTCATGAGAAGAGAGGACTCTTTAGAAAAGACCCTCATGCTGGGAAAGATGGAAGGCCAAAGGAGAAGGGGGCGGCAGAGGATGAGATGGTTAGACAGTGTCACCGAAGCAATGAACATGAAATTGGGCGAACTCAGGAAGCTAGTGGAGGCCAGGGAGGCCTGGCGTGCTGTGGTCCATGGGGTCGCGAAGAGTCAGACACAACTTAGCGACTGAACAACGACAACAACAACAGTTTGAATTTTCAAGTGAAGGTTTTTTACATTTTGTTTTGCATGATGTGCAATTGCTGCAGTCCAAGAATGCCAGTTTGCATTCAGGGAGTGTCATTTGATTATTTCAAATTAAAGCACTTCCTGCTTGATGATGTGGCCTCTAGCTATGACATCACTTCCGGTGGGTCCCAAATTGAGTGCCATTCTAAAATGAGAAATGTTTGAGAACTACTAAGCTAGCCCATAGTCAAACCTTCAGACAGTAATGCATCAGGTCTGCTTATTTGCACTAGCCATTGTGCTCAGCATCTGAATTTCTCTCACATGACATTTTTTCTCATCACTTAGGAACTTGTATCTATATATTTGCAAAAATGTGTCCTGGTCCATGAAAACATACATTGCATACTTGATAATCAACTACTTAGAGCTGGTTTGCTGGATTGTATTTGTTCTTGGGAGACTGCAATATTTAGCAATGACTAGCTTTTCTGAACAAACCATACAACTCACATAGAACTCTCATATACCCTTATTTCAACTCAGTACAATGCTTTTCAAAAGATTTGGTTCACCTAGTCACATACCAGGGAAATTAACTAGCATGAAAATTATGCAAGGGATAGACAAGAGTAGATAGAAAGATGATCTTTTCCCTCTCTCACAACACCAGAACCAGGAGACTTCCACTAAAATCAAGTGCTGGAAGAGTTGGAACAGATAAAAGAAAATACTTTTTAATCCAGCATGTAATAAATCTGTGGCACTCTTTGCCACAGGATGTGGTGATGGTGTTTAGCCTGGATGCATTTAAAAGTGGACTGGACAGATTTTTAGAAGCAACGTCCATCACAGGTTACAAGCTATGATGGGTATGTGCAAGCTCCTGGTTTCAGAAGTAGGCTACCTCAGAATGCCAGGTGCAAGGGAGTGGCTACAGGATGCAGGCATCTTGTTGTCTTGTGTGCTCCCTGAGGCATCTGGTGGGCCACTGTGAGATACAGGAAGGTAGACTAGAATGGGCTTTGACCTGATTCAAAGGGCTCTTTTTATGTTCTTAAGAAGCACAGAACAGCAGCATATAAGGAAAATTACGGTAAGTGACAAATGTGCATGTGTTAAACCAGGTTTCAATAACAGGAAGCTGAACATGTGAACTGAATCCATGGAAAAGCACTGTGGTTGAGGTGATATGAAGTGGAATAAGAATTTTATCTGCGCAGAACATGACGAAGGCTGGTTAGCTTAACTGAAATTGATTTCTAAAATTTAGTATTTATTTTTAGCTATGAAAAAACGAACCAGCCCTACTTGTGTCTATTCAAAATCAATTCAAAAATGAACTCTAAAACTGTATATATGTGTGGCTTGTTAACACTTGGATGCAGATCCGTCGCGGGCTCTGACGGCACCTGGGGCGGGGCAATGTCGAGACGCATCACTGCGTCCCTAGCGCCATTGCCCCGCCCCCTGTGTTGCCCTGCCACATCTCTAGCATCCAGAATTGCTCCATTCAGGAGTTATTCCGGATGCAAGGGAGGGCATGGCAGCCCCGGTGCCTCTCCACAAACAGCACCCTGTACAGCTGCCAAGTGTCGCCCACAAACAGTCCATCTCTTCATGGATGTTGGTCAGCTAATGACAGCAGTATCAAGTGTGGAAAAAGTGAACACGGAAAGAACGTTAACAGACAGCTGAAGAACGCAAGTGTCCCCCTGCAGATAGCAGATGTCATGGCCCAAGGATAGGAATGGCATTCCCTGGGAATGCTTTTTAAGAGACACCTGAAAGCACTGTAGGAGAGGGAACGACAAACGAGTGTAAAATGGTCAGGAATGCCTCCAGTTTTCCTTTCACAGAAACATTTCTGGCAGAAACAAAGGGCAGCCCAGTCGCGTAACAAGAGAATACATTGCAGCAAGTACAGCAGGCACCACAATGTGTAAGTGGCCCCTCCTCCTTGTCATCAGAGCCAATCAGGGAAGTGATGGTTGCTGTCCCAAATGGCTCAGACAGTAGGGGGAAGGGGCTACTTACACAGTGCATTGTGGCAATTGCTGTACATACTGTGCTGCCGCCCCTCTCTGGCTACGCTACTGGGGCAACTATCGTTAACACATTTGTTTGCTGAACACACTTTATTATCTACCACCTCAAAGGCTCCACTAATAACATTTGCAGTCATCAAGGTTTTCTCACAACATCCAAAAGCACAGTCTCATTTCTTAGCGTCATTTCACCCATTCAGGACAGAGCGATGGGAAGGGAAAGGGGTAAATCTGAAGCGTCCTCCATCCTTTCCACCCCATCAGTACACAATAGGGAAGGGGGAGGAATTACTTGACCAAATGCTTGATTAAGAGGTCCAGCATCTCACGGTTTTTCTCCGGCAGTTTGTGGACAAGCGCGTGGACGGCTTCCACTCTGTAATTCTGGTCATCAGACTCTATTAAAAATAAAAGAACACCACACACTTCAGAGATTTCTTCTTTGTATCCAATGAAAGGGAGACGGGTTCTGATTCTAAGGGAGGATTTACAGATGCAGTAATAGCGAAGGCAGAGACCTGCAAGCCCAAACGGCGGTTTTCAACCAAAAAACCCACCCCTAATAATAAAACATATAAGTAAAAACACTGAAAGCAGTTAAAATGATACAAATGCAATTAAGAATGTAAAAACAGCAACAAAAACCTATAGGTATGTTTTAAAAGAGCTCTTTCCCTCCTCAAACTCTGAACAGAATAGGTACATTAATTAAATCCTTTTTATATGCGAACTCGCTATCTGCGAATTTGCTTATCTGCAAGGGGCCCTCAGTTTCCACACCAGTTGGTGCTTTAGGCTTGAACATCTGATGGATAATAAACTTGACTACCAGAAAAGCAGAGTAATCGTGTAACTATAGGGAAGGGTCCAGCTAAAGGGTGTGTAAACCAATTGGTAGGGTTGTGGTTTTGTGGGTAATATTTTTTTTCCAAAATTTCTTGATTAAAATAGCAAATTGCGGTGTTGTGTGTTTTTATTCCACATTCTGATTCAAAGTTCTCATTTTTATTAATTCAAAATGCTTTAAAAGTGTACTAGGTAGATGACAGAGGGGATATAGTGTCCGCAGATGCAGCCGCAGTATTTTTTTGAATTGGAAAATAATTTTTCCAATTAATAATTAAATAATTACATAAAATAATAATTAAAATAATATTTTAATTTCTGGAAAAAATCTTAAACACCAAAAATGTGTTGTTTTGTGTTTTTATTCAGATATTTAACCACCAAAAGGGTATTGTTAATGTCTCAAAGGCGGTTTTCAATTAAAAAAAAACCCACCTCTAGTCATGGGCCATGATCTGTGTTTACAATGACAAATCTGTCAGAGTTGCATCAAGCTTTTACAGGTTGAGCATAAATATCCGTGGATTTTATATCTGTGGATTTGGCTCAATGTGGGTCCCCTGGACCCGTGTTGAGCCAGATTAGGCTCAACCCAAAGCCTAGGTAGGCCTAGAAGAGCCTCTGGAGGTGACCCAAGCATAGATACAGTCCGGTTCGGAGGGTGCGTATGGGCTAAATTTACGGGTTTAATTACCAGTGGCTTTATTTTTTTAATCCATGAGGGTTCTGGGAACAGAACCCTTGTGGATAAAAAGGCCACACTTGTAGTAATTTTTTATAAGCTGCTTTTCCATGCCAAAAGCCCAAGATATCCCCAAGATGCTATCCCCAAGATAGCATACAAAAAACATTTATAAGAAAAATAAAGAATCAAACAACAGTAAAGTCTTAATTGACACAACAGTGGGGACAGAAAAATCTATAGCACTGGTAACTAATAAGGGGCAGAGCTGCTGTTCAAGATCGCTCCATAAAAAGAGCTGACTTCATTAGATGCTGACAAAGAGTCAGATGAGACTCCTGAGGAAGGAAGCGCCACATTTTTGGCATCACAACCAGAAGGGCCTGGTCCTGCATTCCCACCGACTGTAACTCTGAAGGCAGCAGGACATGGAGAAAGAAAGGCAACCCCTAAACACATCAGTGGGCAGGTGGCTCGTGCAGGAGCAAATAGTTCTCTTCCAGTTGATATGCACTGATCAGTGGTTCCCAAACTGTGAGTCGCAAACAGCGTAACATACGCAAGCGGCGTAATTGGTTACACAAACGGCATAACACTCCGGAACGCGACGGGCGGGCTGTCGATCACCCGGATGTCCCGCCCAGCGTTCCGGCAACATAACACCGCTGGTCGCAAACCAATTTCAGGTGGCTCGTGAAGCACTGAGGGCAGCCATATTGAAAATATGGGAAAATAGGATGCTTGTGTCAATGTTGCAAAAAGCCTTTTTTTCCCTTTCTGATTCACTTTGCTATTGAAAAATGGCTCAGAAATAACCCAACTCAGGGCCCAATCCTATCCAAATTTCTAGCATGGATGCAGCTACAATGCAGCCCTGAGGTAAGGGAACAAACATTCCCTTACATTGATGAGGCCTCCATGACTCTCATCATTGAGGAGGCTTCCATGTCTGCACCAGCACTGGAAAATTGGATAGGATTTGGCCCTTATTGCTGCATTCTCAGGAATGCCGCAGGCTCTGGTGTCACAATGACGGTACTTCCGGCCATGACATCACTACTGGTGGGTCCTGGGCAGACTGCCATTCTAAAAAGTGGGTCCCGGGGCTGGAATGTTTGAGAAGCGCTGCACTAGATCACAGAGCTTGATTCGTTTAGCCAAGCCATGGAGAATTTGCTACAAGCAGGCATTCATTAAGTTGCCAGTGTTGCTGCCTTGTCTGACACTATTTCAATCCTCCCGTGAGCTTGGTTTTTTATTATCTTAATTATAGCTTAATTAGTTAATTATCTGAACTGCCTTTCCTGATGGTTGCTACCTGCTTTGGGGATGCGTGCACATTGCAAAGCGGTTAGACATCCGTAAACAGTACGTTAAATAAATGTGGAAATCACATGAGTCAAGAAAGCCACAGTGCTCTTTTCATGTCAGTTGTTACTTGACGTTTCAGCCTGTAGCCGCTCTCGCAGCAGGCTGGAGGTTCTTTGGGACCTGAGAAAGGAGCCAGTCCAGTCCAAGGCTGGGGGCGGCGGGGGGGAGACTGTTTATTCAAACACAAAGCGAGGCAAAGAAGACAAAACGTACATGGTACTGACGGGGTGGTGTGAAGATGTCGAGGGTCAGGGGGCCACCGCTAAATTAGTGCAAGGCTATATGGGAAAGTGCTCAGTTAAGTGCTCGGTGCTTAACTGGCTGGAGTTCAACAAAGACGGATTAGTGGGGCTGTTGCAGGGGTGATCAGGCTACGAACAGGTGGCCTTTGCCACAGGTGATGGTAATGAGGACAGGATGGTCTTGTCCAATCTGCGCCGGATAGGGCCCCTTGTTGGTGGCCAAGTCTCTGCTGCTTCCCATAGCAACAGAACAGGCAAGGATTCTAGGTTGCTGGGAGGCAGGCAGGCAGTTTCTGGGCCCTGCACAATGACCCTCCACCAATGAGGGAAACACAGCATGGGAAGAACCGATCAAACGGGAATCAGAGCAGCACCAGCTTAAATCCCAGAGAAGTGGTTCCTGCAGTACAGCAGGAGGACGTGAACGAAGCCTCATCTGCTTGTTGCATCTGTTTGTAATGGCTAAGAAGCCACACAATGCAAGTTCACACTATCATTACCCAAGAATTTACGTTAACTGTGGGTTTTTTTAAACGGCAATTTACTTACTAACTGCAACAATGAAATCCTTGTGCAACTTGTAGGTCATCAATGGCTCTGCAAGACACCTGCGCAAGACAGTTGGAGGGGAAGCCTCAAATTAGTGTATCCAGATGTTTAGTTACAGAATAGCCTTTCACAATAATTCCACCCCAAATCAGCACAATGTAAAACCAAATGAGAGGGCTCCATTTGGAGAAGACGTGACAAATTAAGACTTCCTTCTTTGGCGTGTTGAATAAAAGATGTAGCGCTAAGGGAGCTATCCTGTTCACAGATCTTGAGACAAACTCCAAATTGCCCTGCTAACTGGTTGCCCTGCTAACTGGGCAAGAGGCACTTTTTCAAGTGGTGTCCTCTTATATTTAGCAGGGGGAGAGCAATTGTCCCTCTTCACCCCAGCACAGTGTCTTTCTCGTGGCTGTTGCTGGTGGTGTTCTCCATTCTTTTAGATTGTGAGCCCTTTTGGGACGGGGAGCCATTTAGCTTTATTATTACTATTTGCCTGTAAACCGCTTTGTGAACTTTGTGTTGAAAAGCGGTATATAAATACTAGTGATTGATTGAAATTTACTTTCTCCCATTTGGGTACAATGCCCTTTATTTCAATCACAGAAGGAAACTTCCATGAAGGCTCATGTTTCAAATACTTTTGATAAATTAAAGTAACAGACCAATAAATTAAATTACTCCCCTCCTCGCGCTGATGCAGCCACGCACCAACAGTGTGCACACATCTGTTGAGGGGACATTGATTGAGATACAAAATTATGCACGGAAGGGATAGAGTCAATAGAGGGATGTTCTTTTCCCTCTCTCAAAACACCAGAACCAGGGGGCATCCACTAAAACTGAGGGTTGGGAGAGTTAAAACAGATAAAAGGAAGTACTTTTTTTACCCAGTGGGTTGTTAATCTGTGGAACTCTTTGCCACAGGAGGTGGTGATGGCATCTGGTCTTGATGCCTTTGAGAGGGGATTGGACAGATTTCTGGAGGAAAGGTCCATCGTGGGCTATAGGCAATGATGGATTGTGCAACCTCCTTAAATTGGTAGTGGGCTACTTCAGAGTACCGGGTGCAAGGGAGTAGCAACAGGATGCAAGCATCGTGTTGTCTTGTGCCTCCCTGGGGCACCTGGTGGGCCGCTGTGAGATACAGGAAGCAGGACTAGATGGGCCTTTGGCCTGATCCAGCAGGGCTCTTCTTATGCTCTTATGACAGTCCTGGAGGCCTCTTTGAGGTGAGGGAATTTTTACTCCCTTATTCGGGGGTAAGGATCTGCTGCTACTCAGATCTGTGTCAGGGAGCGGGAATGAGGAAAGCTAGGATCCTGGCTCCCTTTCATGGATCACTGCCTTGTCGTGGCGAAGGGGCTTGAG
>JAJKFI010000017.1:14548222-14572120 GCA_029204185.1 Lerista edwardsae | reverse complement strand
GTCGCGAAGAGTCGGACACGACTTAGCGACTGAACAACAACAAAAGGATCCTGGCTCACACAGGCGCTACCAGGATCTACTCCCTCCCTCTCCCATTCTGCTTCCTGCCTGCTTCCTCCCCACCCAGAACCCCCCCTTTACCCGCCACAGCATTCCACCATTTCCTCTACTATGGCTTACTTGCCTTAATTGATGGTCACGCTCTGTGGCACCGTACTGGTGCCGCTGCCACCATTTGTGGTGGTGTCCTTGCAACTGCCACCTGCGTTGCTGTGTTTGTGACACTGTAAAGTCATGTACGCTGTTGTACATGCCTTTATGGCATCACAAAGCTCAGTTAGGATCACGTTTCACACACTTCTGACACAAATTCATATGTGCTTTTCTTGTTTAAATCTTTGCCCCAGGCAGCCCAATCCTAAGCAAGGCCGACATAGTAAGGCCGACATAACAGGGCTGTATCCTAAAGCCCATTAGGAGGTCCTGACACAAGTGCCATTCTAAAAAGTGGGTCCTGGTCTAAAAAGTTTGAATACCACTGTTCTACAACATTCTTCATATTGCAACTTGATGGGACTTGATGGGAGTAAGAAATATTGATAAATAGGAAGAGCGTAAGAAATTTGGCATCTATACAGTTTACTCACCTGAGGTAGTTCTTTAGTCCACTTGTTATAGTTTTATTGTCCCAGATTTCCAAATCAATATCCATGTCAGGAGGAGATTTGGGGGCTAATTTTAAAGAAATAAAAAATAGGGTTACATTTGCTGCTTTGGAAATAAGAAAATGAGAAGATGGGAAATTTCCAAGCAAAAATTTCTCTATGAAGAGAAGCCAAGGAATGCACCTTGTGTTTGCTCCATGCAAAGTATTTGCTCTACCTATACTACTACACCCCTTCTGTTACCCCTGTGCATCAGTCATCTATTATAGTCATCCCTAAATGCAGACTTGAATTTCACACACAAGAAACAGCACAACAACACTGATGTCCATATGGTACTCTACAATTGACAAAAGATCCACAACTGCACTTACAAAAGATGGTATTCATCAACTTCTGAACTTTGGAATTCACACCTCCTATTCGGTACAAGCCCAAGATTGTGATACCTAAAAAGACACAATAGAACATTATGCAGTGACGCTTTATTGTGAAGGATGTTGAGTCAAAGGCTTATGAGGTAAGTTATCTTAAGGTATATATACTAATTTATAAGTCTAAGGGATCAGCAGAGTAAAATTTGCTATGAACTGTGGATAAGTCGAGGGTAAAACTTGGTGTGTGAAATTATTTGACAATGACTTACCAGTGAAGTCATTGTTCTGAGGCAGCAACAAAAAGCCAAAAAGGAAAAAAGGAGCCATTTTGCCTTCTTTTCCAAACAGAAAAGAGAAGAAGGCGCTTATGAGAGTTGTAGGCTTTGTGAGGAATACATTAGAGTACTTCCATAGCAGCAGCCCTCATAAAGACTATAATTCCCACAAGCTCCTTCACCTCTATTTGGAGAAAGCAAAGTGGCTCCATTTTTTTGTTTGCTTTCTCATACTGCCTCAGGACAATTACTACTAAGTAAGTGGCTCCTTTGTATTCACCTTGCATACGGCATCCTTAGCCCAGCCCCCTCCCCCTAACTCACCAAGTAGCTGCTTGTAGAAACCTTTTTCACTGTATTGATCAATGTTTAAGTCAACTCATGTTTCCAGGGTCAATTTTTAGGCATAATTTTTTTTTGACTTATACAAGAGTATATCTCACACTTGAAATGTTTGCACTGTTTTTGTTTGCTGAAATTTAAGGGTGCAAAAGTAGCTTAGGAGGTTGGATCTCTTCAACTACTTTTGGACTCATGTGGAATTGTCCCATGAGTACTACAATCTTGAGCAAGGTGGGATTCACTTTCCAGTAAAATATGCACAGATCTTGGCCGCAGCAGCCAGATCTACCCAGTTAAGCAAAAGTCCTATAAATTTAAACATAAATACTGAGTGTAAATTAACCCCCTATTGATCTACCCTACTACAATTAGACTTTAATTGAGCATCACAGGTTATTTTTGCTAAGAAACATCAAGAAGTAATGTCTCACTACATACCTCTTGCCTCCACAGCATGAATGCACTTCCTTACAAAATTAAAACCAGCTTCATTTAGGAACACTATGAAAAAGGGAAAAATGAATTCTCAATATTTGTCAAAGCCCAGCAAACCAGAAAGGCAAATTCTGCAAGTACAAGCAGAGTTAGCCAAATATTGGCCCACATTTGTAAGTAGGATGTTAAAAAAACCCACCAAATAAAGCAGTTATAAATAATAAAGCAAATAATCTTCTAGAATGCAATCAGACCATTTAGGACCAAGAAAAAAGCTATATTAATAATAGTAATTATTACTATCATGATACTGTATCACGCAAGTTAGTGTGTCCTAACTATAAAAGTGAGGAGTATGCAAAAATCACTTTGATAATTATGAATCAGCTTCAAAATATGGAATCATCCATGTAGAACATAAGAAGAGCAACACTGGAACAGGACAAAGGCCCTTCTAGTCCAGTTTCCTGTACCTCACAGTGGCCTCCCATATGCCTCAGGGAACACATGAGACAACAAGATGGATCCTGTTGCCACTCCCTTGCATCTGGCATTCTGAGGTAAACACACTGGTGGCTAGTCAAGATTCTCCATAGCATTTCTCTTTGAAAGCCACCAGAACCAGATGCTCCTCTTCAGATATGTACTCATAGGAACATAGGAACAGCCCCATGGGATCAGGCCAAAGGTCCATCTAGTCCATTTTCCTGTATCTCACAGTGGCCCACCAGATGCCTCAGGGAGCACACAAGACAACAAGATGACTGCATTCTGTTGCCACTCCCTTGCATCTGGCACTGTGAGGTAGCCACTTCTAAAACCAGGAGGTTGCACCACCCATCATGGCCTGTAGCCTGTGATGGACTTTTCTGATCTCTCCAATCCCCTTTTAAAGGCTCCTAGGCCGGATGCCATCACCATCTCCTGTGGCATGGAGTTCCACAAATTAATTATCTACTGGGTAAAAAAGTATTTCCTTTTATTTTTTCTCACACTCAACACTCAATTTTAGTAGATGTCCCCTGGTTCTGCTGTTGTGAGAGAGGGAAAAGAACATCCACTCTATCCATCCCATGCATAATCTTGTACGTCTCAATCATGTCCCTCCTCAGGCACCTTTTTTTCTATACCAAAGAGCCCCAAACACTGTAACCTTTCCTCATCAGGGAGGTGTTCCAGCCCAGTAATTATTTTGGTTGCTCTCTTCTGTCTCTTCATTCGTTAAAGTCTCAGCACAAGTTAAGCCACATGCTTAACACCATATACTTAGGACACAATTCTGAGCATAGTGCTGGCACAGTGTATCCTGGAAATTGTTTAGTGCAATAGAATTATTACTGCCTGGATTGTATGACAGGGCGCTTAACACCGACTATTCAAGAGGAAACGGTGGGAGCTGTGAATTGCATCACGATTTGCTACTTAGAAAATTTATGTCAGGTTGAACAGCATATTGCTTTTGCATCTGCAGGAGTGGGGAGAGGTGAGATAGGTTATTACCAACATGAATGCAAAAAGCAGTGTTCTGGGCTTTAATTAGTCAAGCAGGCAGTCTTCCCAGTTTTTGTTTAAAGTATCTCCACAGCTCATTTTGAGAACTGGCCAAACTACGAAGAACAAAATGTCAAAGCAACATACTTGCCACGGTTGCAATGATTTGTCATGAAGTAACAGGCTTCCTAGCAGTGTAGGACTGCCCTCTGACATACAATTTTATGTACAGTTAATAACAGAAAAACTACAGCACAATAACACTGTAATCCAGGCCACCTATGAGTACAGCACACACTGATTTAACCACAATCCTAACCTGGAGTTAGACCAGCAAAGTTTGGCTGCCACCACCGTAAAGTGCATTTGGACCACTCTTGGAGTCAGGGAGGATGGCGCACATCTGTGTGCTGATCTCTGTGACTCCGAGAGTGGTCCAAATGAGCTTTACGGTGGCCCTTGTTGCGGTCAAACTTTGCCGACCTAACTTAAATTAAAAAAGAACTACATCACTGTGGTCGAGCATGTGGCCCATGGACCATGTAGCTCACCATGTAGCCCACTTTTTGGCACCCTCAAAAGCCCCCCCCCCCACAGCACCCCCACCTCATCCTTCTACTTCAGTAGCTATTCTATCTCCTTGCTACACCATTCCGGCTTCTTCTTCTTCAAAGGACTTCTAATTGCAGCACAGAGATTTTTAAAAAGCCTCACGGAACCTACTGCTGCCTTTTCCTCCTTCTGACCGAGTCTGCTGAGTGACTTCAGTAGCTCAGAACTTGGACGTAATTGGTCGTGATATCATACTGTTACCGCCAATTACGTTGTCTCTGCATAGTAGTGGGATCATGCTAGGGTCAAGAGCCCCCCCCCCGCGGGCTGCCAGAAGGGGATCGCCCTGGTTTGCATACAGATTAGGCCTAGCAGTTTTATGAACATTGTAATTAAACATTTTTTTTATGTACTGTACATCAAGTAAATGCTAGTAAACCATATGGCCAATTAAATATATCGCCTAGATCAGCCGTTTTCAAGCACTGTACCACAGAACATTAGTGTGCCGTGAGTGGTCCACAGGTGTGCTGTGGGAATTTGGGGGAAGGTCATTTATTAGTAGGGCCAATGGGGAATGTGAGCCCCCCTTTGGCAGCATGGTGCGCCTTCTCAATTGTCAAAACAGTGATGATATGCCTTGACAATTTTAGTATTGTCAGTGCGCCATGGGATGAAAAAGATGGAAAATCGCTGACCTAGTACAACATATGCTTGAGAGCGCAATCCTATACTCCCGATGCGCTGACGCTACACTCTTGTGCTGGCCGAACGCTGTTGCAAACATGCCGTCCAGCACATAAGCGTCAGCAGTACGGCACTGGACTGGTGCAAGCAGCAGCGCCAACATTCAGCGCTGGGCCTTGCCAAGGGCGTTCCAGAGGCGTGACACAGGATGGCCGTAGTGCCAAATCCTAAATCCTGCCCCCAGCCTTGGCGGCTGTAGGTGCGGATCCGAGCAGCCCCACTGGGATGACTGGGGCTTATGCGGGTGTAAGGGGAAAACCTCCACTAGGCCTGCACTTTGCAGCTGCTGCCTCCTAATAGGCTTTAGGATACAGCCCTGTAAGGTCAGCCTTGCTTAGGATTGGGTTGCCTGTTGCACAGGATGAATGAGCACTTTGCATATTCCAATACAATTCCTATTTGGGAGCCCTTATTTGGATAGTGGACATAGCTAATGGACAACCACAATACAGTTGTCAATAATGAACCTAGCAAATCCAATACATGTACTTTGATACAGCACCATGCATCTATTTATTTTAAATAATTTCATATGGATGGGAGTTTCTCTATCAAACCGTCAGAGAACTATGTAGAATCAAACGAGAATGGGGAATTACTGTTCTAAACAACATGCCAACATAAATGATACTCCCCCCACAATCTAAACATATTAATTTAATATAGTTTTAAATAAACTTACTTTCTTCTTTCTTGCTAATAATAGCTGGCAAAGTGTAAATCTAAAAAAAAATACAAAAACAAATTGATTAGTAGTCAATGCCTGATGTCATTTTTATTTTTAAGCTTTTTCTGAGCACGTCTGGGTTGGGTATCTCATTTTATCCTTACAACAACTCTATGGGGGCAGCTCAGGGACACAAATAGATCTAGTTTGCATGCATTTGTCTCTAATCTTTTTTAAAAAAAACATTTAGGCAGGTGGGCCACACCACATCCTACAGGTGGCAACACCACAGGTAACATCTTCCATTAGTTAATTATAATGTTGTGTGAAGTAGTACTACTTTTTTGAAGTAGTCCTTCTGTTCTGAATCTACAACTAACCAATTCCATTGGCTGAACCAAAAATTGCTGTATTGTCAGGAGGAGAGAAAAACTTCACTTGTTTTCATTTTAAATCACTGTCAATTCCCCCTCCAAACACACAAACACAAACACAAACACACACACACACACACACACACACGGTAGATCCCCAAATGAAACAGTGTTCCAATGCTCTGACCATTTTAACTAAGAGCACAATCCTAACCTGGAGTTAGCCTGACACTGTTAAACCAGCAAAGTTTGGCCGGCACAAGGGACACCGTAAAGTATGTTGGACCATTCTCGGAGTCAAGAGAGGCCAGTACACAGACATGCGCCAACCTCCCTGACTCCAAGAGTGGTCCAAACACGCTTAATGCTTGCTGACCTAACTGTGCTGGCCTAACTCCAGGTTAGGATTGTGCCCCAAGCCTTCTCAGTTCTAGGTTATCTTTTTGGGAAACTAGCAACTAGAATCTAAAGAGACACAGCGGGGGTTCAGAAGACAGAATAAGCTGTGAGTTATTCACTGTGAATGTGACCTGGGCCTGCACATTCCCTCCCACCTTTGCTCATGCGGGTTCAGTAAACTGCCGCTGGGATGGTTCATGCAAACCTGTAGTTTTGAAACCACAATTAAACCAACATTTCAGAATGAACTTGTACTCCTGTTCAAATGCTAAGTTAAATTATTTACTGGTAAGCCACAACAAAAGCGCAGCTCTAGATTCAGATTAATCACAGAGTTGTGGTTTAACCAGACGGTGACGTCACAGCTCAGCAATGGAACCAATCGGACAAGGGGAGTGGGGAACATGGAGGCTGAACGCATAAACCTTGTTTTATGAAGTTGTTCGAACCCGCCCCAGATGTGTACGCAAGTGCTACAGCATACGCATTTCAGATTTTTTTTCTTCTTACTGTAGCCACGTGCGCCACATCAAGTACCGCTTTGGAGACCACTCCTGGGCAACTTCCCAGAGACAGCCGTGGCGAAGCTTAGAAAACCCCAGGAACCGTGCAGGATGCTGCACATAGCCCTGTGGAGTCCTGGCCAGTGAACGGTATTGTATTTGCCATCATTTTTTTTACAGCAGGGGGTTCCAAACTCCAGCCCACAGGCCAGACCCAATGCCCCCGTTTTCCTTCCCCAGCATGAGCAGAGGCTTGTGTTCCACCAGGGAAAGCGTGAAAGTCCCCTACTGCAACTCCCAGGGGTCTTTGTGACCAGGTGCCTCCGGGTTCTGCCATCCCAGCAAGCTGCGTGCTTGGCATTCTGCATGAGGCTGGCTGGCTGTGAAGACCCCTGGGGGTTACAGTAGGGGTCTTTTGCACCATCCCCAGTGGACTGCAAAGCGCTGTTTGTGCCGGCAACGAATTTCCCCACTACAGCGGTCTCCATTTTGGAGACTGCTGTTTTAAAGGAATTACAAACGTAAATAAATCAACTATTTTATTCAGATAAGTCAACACAGTAATGCAACTTTATTGATTGTTTTAAAGATACAGCATTTAGGCATAATCAATATGCCTCTTCAACTCTCTGCTTGAAACCTAAAGAAGCAACTCCAGATAACAATTCTCTTACTGGTTCTTTTCCATCCATAGCTTCCAGCCATAGCTTCCTGTTGGATTCAGAAAAGGCCTGCAGTGTAATGATCCCAGGTCTATTAAAAACAATAACAACACACACTTTTATTACTTTCTTTTCACAAATCTGAGCGCCATTTCAAAATGAAACATGGGAAATTTTTCGGTACCAGCACCGAACTGAAACATTTCTAGTGCAGTTCTCATCAAGTAAATATTTATTTCTCATTACAAGAACTTTTCAAGTGGAGTTCTTTGGTATCAAAAGCAAAATGAAAAAGAAGAAAAACTATTAACTTAGGATTCTGATGGATATTGTGGTCATGCTGTGCCATGTCAACAAGGCTTTCTCAAGAAGTTCAAAACAAGAGACTAACAAAAGTAAGCAAAAAATACTTGAAGGGAAAAGGATAAGGAGCCCTAAGAATCTCAGACTTTCCTTTCAAAACTGCTTCTCTTAAAAGTCTCACTTTAAAAGAAATCTCTCTTCGGACTGCCTCTTCTAATGCAATGGTGAAAAAGTATATGTGTCGCCTAAGATATGTTAGTAAGTTTTGCCATCACTTATGTAAACTTACCTGCAACTTGAGAACCAGAACCATATTTCAGGAAGATGACATCTAAAGATGTCAGAGTGCTTTACTGTATCAGTGGTCCCCAATCCGTGGCCCTTCATGCCCCAACATTACCCATCCTGGTGTGGCAGTGGTGAAGGCTTCCTGTTCTGCACCACAGCCTCCCCTTTTCACTACCAATCTTTGAAGAAAGTCATCCTGGGCAGTCATTGGGCAGGAGGTTTAGTCGAGAGGGTTAAAGCCTCCGCTTGCCCAAAGGTCGCCAGTTCGAGAACACTGGAAGTTTCAGTGAGCGGCAGACCAAGACTTGCGACTGATAAGAGCTGAGCTGTCTCCAGCTGCCTGTGAGAGAGGAGTTGTGCTGGGCCAGCTGTTTCTTTGGTGGGAGCAGAGAAGCTGTCTATCAGCCAGCAGGAAGGCAATCGTGCAGCCAGAAAGAAGGACTAGACCACGAAAGTTCCATCTGTATGTTGCTGTAGTTCTTGAAAGACAGAACTTCTTTGTAATTTGTTAAAACCCCTTGCGGGTTTAGAGAAATAAACCCTGCCTATGTAAACCGCCTTGAATTAAAGCCAGAGGAGCAATCTAATGGCCAAAGAAAGGCGGTATATAAATACTATTAATTATTATTATTAATTCACATATACACAGTCAAAATGATAAAAAGATCACAAATATCACAGACTGGTCTTTTCATTGGCAATTCCAGCTCTAACCAAGAGCCTAAGAATTGTCCAAATATCTTCATCTTCATCTTCTTCATCTTATTATTATTATTATTATTTCTGCTGCCCTTCACCCCAGGAGGCTCTGCACTCTGATTATTGGGTGGAAGTGGCTGCCCAGTGTGAGTTTCTGCGAAGATCGGCAGCAAAAAGGGCAAGATGTGCCATGGAACGGAAAGCCTTTGTCACAGTAATTACCCATTTCAAGATTCTGGGATGCCACAGCCGACCTGTGGGCCGGCATTTGGCAGCTACTGTACGACATTCAAGAGCTAGATGTGCATCATCATTGGGTCAACTGCATTTCGTTATGTCATGTTGGGACTTCAAGGACTTAGAGCAAGCCAGGAAGCTTAGCAGAGTGCCAGAGGCGGATCTACAGGGAGGGCAAAGCTCTACGTTTTGCAAGAAGGCTTACCCTGTCATGTAAATCCCTCCTCTCCCTTGCTGCTGTAGCCAGTAAGCAACGCCAAGATGTTGCTGTTCCCTGTGAGGACTGGCTAAAACGGTGCAGGAGAGGAGTGATTTCCACTGCAAGGTCAGCCTACAGAATGATTAAAAAGAGGCTTCTTGAAACACATAAAGTATATCTCTTGAGTGAAGCCAACAAGTATTGTTTGCCCCTCCACTTGCAAAACTTAGAGCTCTGCCCTCCCTTAGATCTGCCTCTGCAGAGTGCCCACCCCTAGCTGCAGAGCAACTGGTGAGGCAGCAGTGAGCAAAAGAAGGCAACGGACAAGCGTTTACTTCTTTGAGAGACTTGCATTGAGTTTCAGGGAGCAGGCAAATAGAGATGTCAGCAAAACAATCCAAGGTTTTGCAGGCAAGACAGGCAGTGTAACAGTAATAGCAAAGAGCAAACTGGCAGCTCCCCCTCCTCCTCCTTACACTTTTCACACACAACCCACAAAGGAGAGGCATCTGGTCATTTCCATTATACAACCCTCCGCCAATCAGCATAGTGCTGAGTCATGGGTTTGGTGATCATGCCTCTCACAGGTGCTCCTGATTACGGCACCTCAGCCCTGCAGTTCCCCAGGTGTAAAAGTACCTTGGGCCTGGCCACATGGCTACAAGGCCCAAAATGTCACTCTCATGATAGAAACTGACTTTCATGGCGTGCAGGATTCCAGGAGGATTGGATTCATAGGTTTTACCACATGTTTATAGGTTTTACCACATGGGCAGAAGATTTAGTCAAGAGGGTTAATGCCTCCATTTGCCTGAAGATAAGAGCTGAAGATTGCCAGTTCAGGACAGCTGGAAGTCTCTGTGAGCGGCAGACCTCGTTAATTGCGATTGATTAACAGCTGAGCTTCGGCTGCCTTGTGTGAGGGGGAGTTGTGCCGAAGTTTAGCCGCTTCTCTGGTGGGAGCAGGGAAGCCGTTTATCAGCCAGCAAGAAGACAAACAGGTGGCCAGAAAGAAGGACTAAATCCAGAAAGATCCATCTGTATGCGTGTAGTTCTTGGAAGATAGACGTTTCTGTAAATTGTAAAAACCTTCGGGTTTGTGAATAAAAGTCTGCCTATGTAAACCGCCTTGAGTTTACATTAGAGAAATCTGTTAGAGAAATCTGGTGACCTAAGAAAGGCGGTACATAAATCCAAGTATGATGAGGATGAGGATGATGTTTAATAGCACATGATCAATTTCATCATCATCAGGGAGGTGAAGGGGAACAGTTGCATTTATGGGACAGTTCTGGTATAATTCCAGAGATCTTCGCAAAGACGACAAGAGTTTGGGTTTACATTCCATGACGGAGTGGAAAAAGAGAATGCTGCGATTTGGGGAGAGAAGTGGATAGGGCAGTGATGGCGAACCGTTTGGGTTTGCTGTGTCAAAAATGCCTAACATGAATCTGCTGGTGTGTCACTCCCCACCCCCAACAAAAGAGAAACTATTATTTACGTATTCATTTATTTTTTTAAAAAAACACAGTCCAATTATGTGTGGGGTGATGCATTATATAAAGAAATATCAAATTATTGCATATCATTACAAAAAAAAAACAGATCATTGCAAAAAATCCTCAGTTGTTGTCGGGTGTTGTGAAATGCTGGCATGTCACCCAAAACTCTGTGGCGCGTCACCTTTGGCACGCGTGTCATAGGTTCGCCTTCACTGGGATAGGGAAAGGGTTGCAAGGATAGAAAGAGGGCGCAAGATACCATATATCTTATATGGCAGACACAGACCATTTAAGAGCCTAACCCTATCCAACATTGTAGCCGCAGTACAGCCCCAAGGTAAGGGAACAAACCTCCCCTTACCCAGAGGAACCCTTACCACCATTACTGCCTCCCCACTGCAGGATGCAGCACATGCCCTGTTGGCTCGGCTGCATCAGGGCTGGAACGCTGGATAGGATTGGGGCAGTGGTGTCATTCCAATGATTTAGGAACAGGAACTCACTTTTGATTGGCACTTGTCGGGAACCCGGAACCAGCCGCGGAGCCCGTTAGGATCCGGAACACCCGTTCTGGTCCGTTCCCCCTGAATGACATCACTGGATTGGGGCCTCAGTCACTACCCAGAGCCTTGGCAAAGATGGCCCAGAAAAAAGGCAGCTTCTCTTTCCTTATCACATGGATAAAGCACTTGAAACAAATTTCAGAGCCCAATTGTCCTTCAACGCTTGTGTTACGCTTCCTTTTTCAGGGTGAAGGCTGGGATGTGGCTGGCATTTCCATGACTCAGTGTTTTTGTTCACCAAATTGTAGGGAATCTTAAAGTAGTTCTGATTAATACCTTAGAGGAGCCTCTCATTCACCAGATAATCTTAAAGTAGTTCTGATTAATACCTTAGATGAGCCTCTCATTCACCAGATAAGTGGGCTATCATGCCCCTGCAAAAACAGCAGTTCTTTATGAAAAAGGGAAACTTGTCATGTTGTACCCAGACACCAACCTGGAAACTCTTAGCCATATGCCACAATGATCTACACACACACAGAGAGACAGACATATTTAGTTTAAAAAGTCATTAAGAAAATCTCAAACCTCTCAAGCACTTCAATGTCGAAACAGAAGCGCTTGTCGATTGAATCTGTTTTTCTCCGGATGCAGGATTTCAGTTTGAACATTTCTGGTGTACTTGGGACAAGGCCGTTCTACAAAACATTAGAAGCAGGGAAACTGTCATACCCTTCATAAATTACTCGCATGCATGAATTTTGAAGTACACATACAAACAGTAAGTGCTCCCTCTAGCCTTCTTACGCATAAACTATCTCAAGCGAAGCCGCGCTACAAGATGAGCAGATGAAATGGGCAATAGCCAGTCCTTAAGCTCTTTGGCCAACTCAGACATCTAAATGCAACCATTTAGTGTCCTTACTAAATATTTAAAGCGATATCCAATTCTGTACTCATGCCGTGATTTCAATTGTTTCTCCCAATTTTACTTGTGGAGAACTTATCTTCACACATTTTGTTCATATGTACTTTTTCCTCAGGGTAGCAGGCTTGACTCTCTCTCTCTCTCTCTCTCTCTCAAATAGGGCTGCAATGTTTATATTTATTCAATGTCTTTTGGTAGATCAGAAAGAGCATCCAATTAATTAGGTAAAAGTTTCTTTCTAGTTTTAATGCAAGTAATTAGACTGCAATCATGGGTAGCAAGCTCTACTCAGAGTAGTTCAGAGTGGTTTACTCTGAGAGTAGTTCTTCCTTCTCTTATGCAGGTAGAAACATCTCTTCTGAGATTATGTCTACTGGGATAGAAGTGTGCATCATCCAAGAACAAAGCTTCCCCCCCTCCCAGCACTATTGTGTTTCCATATGCAAATAAAACCAATTAATAGGTTGATTAAAATGCACACAATTAAGATTACTGTTTAATTGAGCGATAGCCCCACTTTAAACTAATTTTGAATTTGCGAAGTTTTAATTCTGCACTATGTTTGTCCTAATAAATTATATGCAGATTGCTCAGAAGCATTTTTACACATACACCCCAAAATGGCAGGGAATCCTGAGAGGGAATTGCGAAGAGTCTAAAATCCAATTTCTACATTGTGCACAATGCAGACTGAGTAGAATTTTTCCCCACTTAACAAGCTCCCTTCATGTAGCCAGTCAACAGTATTTATATACTGCTTTTCTGAAAAATTTCACGAAGTGGTTTACAGCCCCCTCCCCCCGCAACGGCTCCCTGTTCCAAAAGGGCTCCAAAATAAATTAAAAAAATGCAAAGCAGCAACAGCAACAGACACTAGAAAAGACACTGCGCAGGGGTGAAGAAGGACACTTACTCTCCCCCTGCTAAATAGAAGAGGAGCTCCACTTGAAAAAGAGTCTCTTGCTCTCTCATCCATTCTAGAATCCTAAAGTTTCTTGGCTTAGCTTCACCTGACACAAACAAGGGGCCGCTGCTGATACTATTCACCTATCTACTCTGGGGAATCTTCCCCATTTTCTATTACAGCTAGTCACTTTGTTAATTTCATCATCAGCATTTAACAAGGTGACTAGCTGTAATGGAAAATGCGGGAGATTCCCTTGAGGAGATAGGTGAATAGTATCAGCAGTGGCCCCTATCTGTGTCAGCCAGGAATCACAGGGGCTAAAAGCTTAGGCTCCAGCAGTAAGGTGCATTACACAGCTGTAGCCATTAGAGGCAATTAGGGGTCCAATCCTAAAATGAGTTAGTCCGGCATAAACTAAACCAGCAAAGTTTGGCCAGCACAAGGGACACCATAAAGTATGTTTGGACCACTCTTGGAGTCACAGAGGCCAGCACACAGACGTGCGCCATCCTCCCTGACTCTGAGAGTTGTCCAAACATGCTTTACGGTGGCCCTTGTGCTGGCCAAACTTTGCTGGCTTAGCTTATGCCAGACTAACTCTACTTTAGGATTGCGCTCTAGGTCTCCACGGATAAAAGCTGCATCTGGAGGAAAGAGTGGTGTGGGTGATAGGAGACCTGGACTTTAATGTGGCCGTATTAACCAGGATGCTGACCTGGCTGAATGGACTCTGACTACTGGCTTACAGACTGGGGCACCTCCCTTATGAAGAAAGATTGCAGCGTTTGGGGCTCTTCAGTCTAGAAAAAAGGCGCCTGAGGGGGGACATGATTGAGACATACAAAATTATGCATGGAAGGGATAAAGTCAATAGAGGGATGTTCTTTTCCCTCTCTCAAAACACCAGAACCAGGGGGCATCCGCTCAAACTGAGGGTTGGGAGACTTAAAACAGATAAAAGGAAGTACTTTTTTACCCAGCGGGTAGTTAATCTGTGGAACTCTTTGCCACAGGAGGTGGTGATGGCATCTGGTCTTGATGCCTTTAAGAGGGGATTGGATGGATTTCTGGAGGAAAGGTCCATCGTGGGCTATAGGCGATGATGGATTGTGCAACCTCCTTACATTAATAGTAGGCTACTTCAGAGTACCAGGTGCAAGGGAGTGGCAACAGGATGCAAGCATCTTGTTGTCTCATGCCTCCCTGGGGCACCTGGTGGGCCGCTGTGAGATACAGGAAGCTGGACTAGATGGGCCTTTGGCCTGATCCAGCAGGGCTCTTCTTATGTTCTTATGACTGACGAACAGTGACTGGTGTGTCGCTGTGGCTGCTGGGGCAAGTCGAGCTTCTGAGAAGGTGGGGTCCAGCTGTGTTTTGTCACCAAACCAGGGCCATTATGGAGGAAAAGGGGAGCTAGCTAGCCTTAAGTGGACACAATTCCTCCAGGAAGTCTGGGGAGGGGATTTAGCCATAACACTAGCTGCGTGAGTCCACAGCTGGAATGGTATTTATTTATTTATTTATTTATTTATTTATTTATTTATTTGATTTATGCCCCGCCTTTCCGCCACAAAGGCCCTCAAGGCGGCATTTACAAGGTTAAAACACAATAAAAAACAATTAAAAACAGTATTAAAAGACAATAAAAACAATATTAAAAATACAACATACAAACAAATTAATCCCTAGGATCATAAAATATATAAAAAGAATGCAATAAAGCCAGCCAGCCAGCCAGTCAGCAACTAAAAGCCTGCTGAAATAAAAAGGTCTTCAGCCCCCGCCGAAATACCGCCAAAGAGGGAGCAGTTCTTAACACCAAGGGGAGGGTATTCCAAAGTTGGGGTGCCACCGCCAAGAAGGCTCTCCTACTGGCCGCCACCCCTCTCACCTCTCCTGGTGGCGGCACTGTCAAAAGAGCCCCCCCAGATGACCTCAGAGTACGGGTCGGATTATATGGGAGGAGGCGGTCCCTCAAATACCCTGGGCCCGAGCTGTAAAGGGCTTTAAAGGTCAACACCAGCACTTTGAATTTGGCCCGGAACAGAACCGGCAGCCAGTGTAGTCACCGAAGCAACGGCTCGACAGAGTCAAACCGACGTGCCCCAGCAACCACCCGAGCAGCCGCGTTCTGTACTAGTTGTAATTTCCGAACCGTCTTCAAAGGCAGCCCCACGTAGAGCGCATTGCAATAGTCTAATCTAGATGTCACTAGGGCATGGGTCACTGTGGCCAGGTCCGCGCAGCTCAGGTACGGTCGCAGCTGGCGGATCAGCCGAAGCTGAGCAAAGGCTCCCCTGGCCACCGCCGACACCTGAGACTCCAGGTGCAGCTGTGAATCCAGGAGAACCCCAAGCTGCGGACCTGCTCCTTCAGAGGGAGTGCAACCCCATTCAGAGCAGGGCGATAGTCCAGTACCGAGCTGTGGTATGACTTCATAGAAACAGCTAAAGAACAGGCTGTTTTAGGGAAAGGGTAGTGGAGGAAGAAGTTTGGCCCATCATCCCAGACCAAATGTCTTATACTCTTTAACAAGGCATGAGAAAAACTGGGAAGATGAGTGTTCTAACCAGGATCACAAGGTGGCAGGTCACAAAATGTGGTGTGTACTTCCCTTTGATGGAAAATACCTGTAGTTGATTGTATAAGAACAACCACGCTGGGGTATATTCCAGACCTTTATTAGCAACTGTATTCCCAATCCAAAATCCATGTATGAAAAAACAGCAGCGCCCCTTTTCCTATTTAGAAGTCAGGACAATACTTACTACTTTCCCCCCTGATTTTGCTTCAGAAATGCTCATGGTGAATGCTTTTGTTCCCTTTTCGTAAGTACAGTAATGCTTTATCCATGTGAATCCGAGGGGTCCTGAAGGGAAAGAGGAAATGGAAAGACAAACCATGCTCACTTGCTACTGGAATAGAAGCTTACTGAACACAATTGTCGTGGTATATATAAAAGTCATTGAATTTTGCACCCATTATGCTTTCAGGGCTATGTGGTTTATTATAGAGGGCAGGTTTCATTACTAAGGCAAGATATGTTCCCTTTTTGGCATTTTGCCCGTTGCACGTGAAAAATGAACTTTTCCCAGGATTTTGATTACCGTCATTCCTAGTTGTCTTTCAGTATATTAACATGCGTACGCTGTGAAATACCACCAGTGAACAATAGAAACGACCAGCTTTTCTGAATAAAACCAAAGTTCCACCTAAATCTAGCATTCAGTTGCCAATAGTGGACAGCCAGACATACCCCTGGAAAGTTCACCTGCAAGGTGAGAAGAAGGCTCCACTGGTTGCCCTCAAGTGCCTGGTAATCAAAGGAGCATTGCCCCGAAAACTGGGATTCAATTTAATCATGATTGCAAATAGCTGTTGACAGACTTATATCTAAATCTATAAGAGAGATCTTAGATAGACTTGACTGAATAATGTGCTAACATTTTTTGAAGAGTTATCTTTTAAATGGATAGAGTTATCCATCCATTTAAGAACATTACTATCTCAGCTTTTTTAAAAAAGCAATACGGGACAGGCCACAATACGCTCAAACAGTGGTTTTCAAACTTTTTAGCACTGGGATCCAATTTTTAGAATGGCAATCTGTCTGGGACCTACCAGAAGTGATGTCATGGCAGGAAGTGCTGTCACTGTGACACCAGAGCCTGCTGCTTTGCTAAGAATGCAGCGATAAGTTGGGTTATTTTTCAGTCACTTTCCAATAGCAGAATGGATCTATTTAAATGAGCAGCATATTTTACTACTCACGTTTCTCTTGGACATAAAGGTAGCCTTCCATCGTCCATTGACTTGGTGGCCTGTAATCCTGGCTGGCAGACTTCATCCTCTGCATAAGCCGTTCTACTTCCTGCCTTGTGCTTTCAAAATTATTCCGTGTCTAAGCAGCAACACAGAGAAAAAAAGCAAAGAGATGAATTAAGATTGTACCTCGCGCCATTCTGAGATTCTGCTAAGGGGCACGGATTAGCTTTCGAGGAAGTTGGCTGCAGGGAGCACTGGAGCAGAAATAAAAGCAGGTGTCATTAATTAGTCTGATTGCTATGGCAATCAATATCAGTATGCACTGTTTTTACCTTGCTGAGAAGTGCTGAAAGCAGTGAACAAAAATTCAAATGATTAAACAGAGCAATCAAGTGACATAAAATACAAAAAGAAACGGCCAGAATGACGCAATTCATTCTTCTCCACAACCCCGAGCAACCAAATTGACAATATAAGACATCCACACTAAGACTTCTATACCTCCCCTTCCCAAAAGAAAGGTCCACACCAGTGTTATTCAAAGTGTGGGTCATGACCTGCTGCCAAGTGGGTTGTGGAAAATTGGGAGCAGCCATCTTGGGAACTGCAGACCTTACTCTTGCTATATTCTTTTTTTAAGTGTTAACAGTTTGAATTTTCAAGTGAGGGTTTTTTTTAAAATTTTGTTTTTAGTTCAGTGCTTTTACATCATATTTGTCCTAATCTTGGAATGTTACATGGTTGTACAATTGTAGCAGTCCAAGAATGCCGATTTGCATTTCAGGAGTGAGTGTCATTTTATTATGTTACAATGATGGCACTTCCCGCTTGATGATGCCACTTCCTGCCACAACATCACTTCCAGCGGGTCCCAACACATGTGCCATTCTAAAAAGTGGGCCCCGGTCTGAAACGTTTGAAAATCACTGGTCTACACAAATTGCCAAATGGTGCAGGGTGACACTGCCAGGGAAGTAAAGGCCCTCTAAGGAGCAATAGCAGTGCCACTACTGATGAGGCCCTGCTCCAAATACCAACTAAGTTAAGAGTGAGGTGTTCCTTTAATATCCAAGGAGGCTTAATGTAGGAGAAGACACTTTAAGATATGCCAGGCCCAGGCTAGTCAGAACTATACAGGGAAGTACCACGGAGAGATCAATAGTTTAATATGCACTTTGCATACAGATGCTCTGAGGGACAACAGCCACTTTTAAGTGGAGATGTTGGGTAAGACAGCAGAACTGGGACCTTGGCATTATGCTGCCACCCAGTGGTCTGGGACAGACATGACTCCGTATAAGGCACCTTTAGAAGCAGCAGCTCCAAGAGCCAACTTTCCATTTGAGACGATGCAGAATTGTATTTACTTCTGTTAAAGGCTGTTCCTTGCATGACTTTTCCATACTCTTGTTCTTCAAATACAACTAAGTAAGTGACGGCAAAGATGGCGCTCTTGGACCGGAGCAATTGCACAACCATGAAATATTCCTGATGGAAAGCAAGATTAGGGCAAAATGTATTATGTAAAAGCACTGAACTAAAAACAATTAAAAAAAAAAACCTCACTTGAAAATTGAAACTGTTAACACTCACTAAAGGACTATAGCAAGAATAAGGTCTGCAGGTTCCAAGATGGCTGCTCCCAGCTTTCTGCAACCCACCTGACATCAGGCCATGGCCCACCAAGTGGGTCCCAACCCACAGTTTGATTAACACTGGGTTAGTTTACTAGGGACGTGGTGGCGCAGTGGGTTAAACCACGGCTGCTGGGCTTTCCGACCGGAAGGTTGGGAGTTCAAGACTGCGCAACTGAGTGAGCTCCCGTTGCTTGCCCCAGCTCCTGCCAACCTAGCAGTTCGAAAGCACCTAAATGCAAGGAGAGAAATAGGGACCACTTCGGTGGGAAGGGAACGGCGTTCCGTGCGCTACGGCGTAGAGTCATGCTGGCCACATGACCACGGAAGCTTGTCCTCAGACAAAACGCCGGCTCCACGGGCTTTGAAACGGAGATGAGCACCGCCCCCTACAGTCAGTCACGACAAGACCATTCGGTTGTGGGGAAACCTTTACCTTTTAGTTTATTAAACCCTTTAGGCTCTATCTGAGAGGCATAAATAAAGCAAAACAAGCAAAAAAAAAAATCTGCCAACTGTGCAATCCAAGCATAAGGAAACATTTCTTATCCATCTTCTTGATAGACTGTAGAATGTTTGAATTCTGCTTCCAAACTCTCTCAGGACGCAATCCTAACCAACTTTCCAGCACCGGGACAAGGGCAATGCAGCTCTGAGGGAAGGGAACAAACATTCCCTCACCTTGACGAGGCCTCTGTGACTGCCACCCAATTGTAGGATGCAGCACATATTTCATTGGCATGGCTATGTCAGTGCTGGAAAGTTGGTAAGGATTGCAGCCTCGATGCCTGCCTCTGAAGAATGTGGAAGGACTGTGAAATTCTGACTGCACATAACAGGATAACACTCTTTCCTTGGCTCCAGATTTGGACTGCCCAAGAGATGACTTTTGACGCAAGCCCTTCGGTCTAAGCATATGCTTAAGTCTATTTAACCTACCGGATATCCTGGATGGGATTATTTTTCTGAACTGAGGGCAGGGCACGTTGTACTAATCTAAAGCTTAGAGACATGAAAATCAATAATGGGATTCCCCAAGGATTTCTCCCCTCCCTTTTTTTCTTCCTGCAGGGAGTGATGAAATGAATCCTGGTGTGACTAAGCAACACACAAAGCATTTACGCATGAGCTTGTTTTCAAAAGATTCTTGCATCGCAAGAAGCTCCTGCCAGTCTTGCTTTCGCTATACCAAAAGCTCAAATATAAAAGAAATTGCAGGAAACACAGCTTGGCCTTACGTTCTGTAAATTGAACTGCAGTTGCTGCTTGTACGGTGCAAACTCCTGGGCCAGCTCATAGCCCTCATGGTAAAAAGTAAACAATCCCTGAAGAAACGCCAACAGCTGAAAAGGAAGAACAAAACAATATGACTCAAACCCAAGTGCTAAAACAGTCTTCACTGTACATATTACGAAACACGTGTGGAGTAGAAAAACCTGTCTTAGACTGCAATTCCCTTTCCTGGGAAACAATGAGGCTTACTTTGGAGTAGACATGCAATGGATTACACATAGTGGTTTCATGCAATACGTGAAGAACATTCGTGGTAAACAAAGCTCTTAACAGTGATTTGCTGAGCTGCTACTGACGTCACAAAGGGGTTGGGCAAGAAGTCCAGTGTTTCTCAGGCAGTGGTATCTGTGCCGCCAGCGGTACTAGAGGTAGGATTATTTATTTGTTTATTTGAAGAATTTATACCCTGCCTTTCCCATGCTGAAGCAAATGCCCAAGATGGCTTACAGAGAACAAAAAAGTACAATGTCACCGCAATAAAAAAAACACACATTAAAAACACTGATGCAATGGAGACATGAGGTAAGACAATGGCCTCTAAACTTTTTGATATGAGCGCCACATTGTATATTTTACACATTTTTGATGGCCAAAACACACACACACACACACACACACACACACCAAGTTTTGTGAATGAATGAAATTTTAAAGAATGAATGTTACTTGAACCTTTTTTTTGTAATCAGCCAATTTGCAGATAGTGAGTTCACACACAAAGTCGACTAACTGTACTGCTTTTTTGATAATTCACAGGTTAGTGCACATGTACTGTAAACTGGTTCACCAGGAAAGAGGCCCCTTTTTGTTCTGTTGAGTCCGAAAGCACTGCAGTTTGTTAGAGTGGCAGATGCTTGCACTGAGTGAAGGTTCCCCCCCATCCTACCCAGATTTTCATTTCAATAATACCCAGATTCCAAATATCTGACTCCAATTTCTTGCTGAACTAAACCTCAATGATGATCACCCAAGAACTGTGAAGGAGTCCCTGTGTAGCTGTTTTTCCTCCTACGAAGATTTGACAGGACATACAGGATAGGGAGAAAAAACACAAAGCCTTAAATGCAATGGTTGCACTTTCTTGTTATAGACAGCAAGAGACACCCAGCTGATTCATATAATTCAACAGACCATAGTCTGTTATGACTGTGAACACTGTTTCTAAAACAGCCCAAGCCTGTGTGCCCGTCTCTTTTTCCTAAACTCCAGCACAGAGTGCTGATGCAGATCATGTAATCTGGGTTTGGATAAGTCACGAAACTGTGGGTTACGAACCACAATTAACCCAGAAACAAGCTACAGCTGAATCTTAGTTCCACATCCGTGTTTAATAACTGTTTGCAAACCACAGATAACACAACAGCTCGGCATTCGAACAAGCTGTGGTTTAACGAACCACAGTTTTCCTGGCGAACAAATGGAGGAAGGAACATGCAGGTGGAAGCCATGTTAATGACTGAACAAGCCACAATTCTTTTCTGTGGGGAGTATTATTATTATTATTATTATTATTTATTAGATTTCTATCCCGCCTTTTTGCCCGGAGGCACCCAAGGCGGCATTACAATATAAAAATACAATATAAAAGTTAACATTAAAAAGCAATTTAAAAACAAAATTAAAACAATACAATAAAACAAAATTAAAACAAAACAATACAATTTAAAGTAGCCAGGTACAGTGTTACAGCTTTGTCCATCCCTCTCAGTGCAAGCTGCTTTGTCCCTGAATAGGTCATTTAGAGCTTTCAGTATGTTTATTTCCCAATGAACTTGCCTGATTTGAAAAAAAAAAAAAGGGGGGGGGTCAACTACAAGTATTGTTGCTGGAGAGAGCAGTACAGTATGTTAAGTACAGCAGGTGCCGCAATGCGCAGTGTAAGCAGCCACTCCTACTGCCGTTTCTGCCTGAAATGGATCCAGTGGCGAGTGGAAGAAGTGGTTACATGGTACATTGCATTGTTCTGCTGTACATTGTTCTGCACCGCCCCCCCTCTGGCTATGCTACTGCTAACTACAGCTATGGGAGTAAGGATAAAAACACTAAGGCATAATCTCAAGATACAAAGCATATGCAAACTGCTTTGTGAACTAATCTTGTTGAAAAGCAATATATATATTTAATAATAATATGAACAAATCTGCAAGTGTAAGAGCCATACTGGTACAGATCTTCAAGCCTACACGCTAAAACAGTGGTTTGCAAACATTTTAGCACTGGGACCCACTTTTTAAAGTGACCATCTGTCCGGGACCCGCCGGCAGTGATGTCATGGCCGGAAGTGGCATCATCATATCAGAGCCTACTGCTTTCCTGAGAATGCAGCAATAAGTTGGGTTATTTCTCAGCCATTTTCCAATACCAAAGTGAATCAGAAAGGAAAAAGTCTACTTCCAATCTTGACACAAGCAAAACAACCACATATAATAGCCCTCCTCATTTCCAGCATCCCATATTTTCAAAATGGCTGCTGTAGGTGCTTCGGGACCCACCTGAAATTGCTTTGCAACCCACTACTGGGTCCTGACCCACAGTTTGGGAACCACTGCTCTAAAACCAAGGACATGCTGGCAGGAAAAGCCAAAAGGAAAGTCTGAAAGCACTTATAACCTTAGTATGTGAACCCACTTGCATAAATATAAAACTATTTGCTACTTTTACACACGAAAGGAAAATGCCATTTTAAAATTCCTTTTTAACTACATCAGACACAGGGAGAATGAAGCTGGCATCCCATGTAGTGTGCAAAGATTGCACTTTTCCATCAGCATCACCAATTAACTGAGATGTGCGCGTGTGTAAGGCATTTTTAATATGCAGGCAAAGAACTGATTGATCACATGAATTAGGTTAATCTTTCTGCTCTACTGATAAATGTTCATTTTAGCACTAATGTTGGCAGACTGTCCAAAGGCTGACTGTGCGGCTTTTTGGAACTCCTGACTCCCATCCTGTCCTTGCTCTCGTTATGTATGCCAGTTCAGAATTAACACTACTAAAAATGTCACCTCTCACTATCGCGACCTGAGATGCTGCTGTTCCCTGGGCCAACAGATAAACGGGGCAAGGCTGCAGTGAAAATTGCAGCAACCGTATGGATTCTGATCACAAGTCATTCCGTTTCATTCAGCTTTCATTTTTTATCGTTTTTGCCAAATGCTTCTGTTTTGTACTGTAGGAAGAGAATCACTGGCACTAGATGGCAGCAATGTCAAATGAATTGTGAATTGTTAAATCTGACTATGTTGAAATCCATCTTTTAAAACATATATAAAAGCAAGCACAATTTTGCACCTTAACCCTGATAGGCTTTTAAAAAAATTATTAATAATAATCAAGATTGGTGTCAATGTCACCTTTGTTCCATGGCTAGGGGCATTTTTTGTTTTTGAAAACTGCTTATTGGGTGTTAACCACCACCTTTGGGAGGTTAAAATATCTGAATAAAAACCCCAAACACCACATTTTGCTGTTTAAGATATTTTCCAGAAATTAGAATTGTCTACTTTCCCAATTAGAAATAATACTGTGTTTGCACCTGCTGATACTATATCACCTGTATCATCTACCTAGTACATGATTTAGCATTTTAAAGTATTTAAAATAAATAAAAATGAGAATTTGGAATGAGAATGAAGACTAAAAACACATAACATGTTAACACCGCAATTTGCTATTTTTAATCAAGAAAATTTGGAAAAAATATCACCAAAAAACCACACTGCTCCAGAAGAGGAGTTGCCTTCAGCAGTAATGGCAGCCAGGAACGTGTTGAGAACGCAATCCAAAAGTGAGTTAGGCCGGCATAAGCTCAGCCAGCAAAGTTTGGCCAGTGCAAGGGCCACCGTAAAATATGCTTGGAGTCAGAGAGGCCAGCCCACAGACGTGCGCCATCCTTCCTTGCTCTGAGAGTAGTCCAAACACATTTTATGGTGGCTCTTGTGCTGGCCAAACTTTGCTGGCTTAGTTTATGCTGGCCTAACTCCAGTTTAGGATTGTGCTCTGAATCTCAGCAGTACAGATAAAACCCAACTTAGACTTTAGAAGCGGACCTTTTTTTTTATTAGAAGAATAGAATAGAATTTTATTGGCCATACATGGAATTTCACCATACATGGAATTTTACTTTGGCCCAAAAGCTCTCACATATA
>JAJKFI010000017.1:14481863-14548212 GCA_029204185.1 Lerista edwardsae | reverse complement strand
TTCACCATACATGGAATTTTACTTTGGCCCAAAAGCTCTCACATATAGTTTAGGATTGTGCTCTGAATCTCAGCAGTACAGATAAAACCCAACTTAGACATTAGAAGCGGACCTTTTTTTTATTAGAAGAATAGAATAGAATTTTATTGGCCACACATGGAATTTCACCATACATGGAATTTTACTTTGGCCCAAAAGCTCTCACATATACCTTAAACTAATAAATAATACCATCACATTAACAAGCCCCCACTAACTCTAAATTTATCCAAATCAAAACATCAACATAATCAGCTATTCAGTAGCCCAATAGCACGGGGGAAAAAACTGTTCTTGTGCCTGGTTGTTCTGATATACCATATCCTATAATGACGTCCAGAGGGAAGAAGTTCAAAACAGATTACGAGCAGATTATTAAAACCAGGAAGGAGCCACTGCTGCTGGAGTGATTGGGACCAGAGGTGAGGCAGCCAGGAAATGTTTGGGCATTTCTAAACCGCCCCTCCACAGCATCCTGGAATATGCAATTGCAAGGGTGTGGTGAAAAACAATCTGGACCTGAGAAATAGCCAAAAGACACCCTTCCTCCTGCCCCTGCTGCAATCCCAACTAATCCTCCAGAACTGGCAGTTCTGTTAGGGCAACAGTGCAATTCTGTATATGTAGCCTGGAGGCCATGGTGGTGGCAATTACCGGTGGCAATTTTACTACAGTCTTGTTTTGACCCTTAGCTCCAGTTATCAGCTCTGGTTTCACTGCACCAATCCTAACAACTGCTCAATGTGTTGCATTTAGATTTAGTCAAGAACGGGTGCCTTGTGAGGGGGGGGGGAGTTGTGCCGAAGTCAGCCGCTTCTCTGGTGGGAGCAGGGAAGCTGCTTATCAGCCAGCAAGAAGACAAACGGGTGGCCAGAAAGAAGGACTAAATGCAGAAAGATCCATCTGTATGTGCGTAGTTCTTGGAAGATAGAACATTTCTGTAAAAATTGTAAAAAACCTTCGGGTTTCTGAATAAAGTCTGCCTATGTAAACCGCCTTGAGTTATAGTCACTAGAGAAATCTGGTGACCTAAGAAAGGCGGTATATAAATACAAGTAATTAATTATTATTATTATTATTATTTCAGTGTAGGATTATCACCATCTTTTCTTCTGTGCTTTGACTAGATACACAGCAGGCAGAGATTCAACAGGGGCTGCTGCTTCCATCACACCACCCCAGAGCCAAAAAAGCCGCACCTGTTCCATGAAGCTGGTGAAGGCACAGGCACCATGCAGAAACTAATGCTGCAATTCTACTGGGTAAAAAGCTAATGGTCAGTTACAGTATTCCCTGTCATTTTCACGGGAGGCTGTGCAGAACCCTGCGCAGGGCCAACTCCAGGGCACTCGGTGATGATGTCATCATCATGGTCCAGAGTGCCCTGATGGAAGCTGTGTAGGGCCCAGATTCCAGCTCAGAGGGACAGCTGGCCAGCTACCCTTACATAAAACACTGGCATTTAGACGGATGCAAAAGCCAGCTTCTCTTTCACTTATTCTACAGATAAGTGCAATATCAAGACTAGACAGGCATGTTTGCTTTGTGCTATCCATTAAAAAAAAAAATGAACCAGGAAGACAGTAACTTTTCCACTGATGAATTGAAGGCCAGGGGTCAAATTCCTACCCTATCCAAAATGGAAGCACAACCTTCTTCCTGTGAGAATGAGATGACCAAACCATCTCAAGGTCACCGACACTATTTAAAAATAAAGACTCTCTCGGGCTCCAGATGCCGTCTTGCTGCTGGCTGGAAAGTTTGCAGCCCAGCTGCTAACACAGTTTTACCAAAGGGTGTGTCAAAGCTAGTACAAAGCTTTGATGTATTTAACTTGTTGATTTAAGCATTCAGAGTAAGGAAAATACAAGATCTTAAACAAAAGACCTTAAAGATCTTTTTGAACTGACCTCAAGGAATGGTGGGTGCCTTATAACCCAGATTTAATGTGGACCCTTTTTAAGCACCCCAAAGAAGGTACAATAAGTTCCCCTTTTTTCCTTTTGGCCACTATTCCGTCTTACGGATGTTGTAGAGTCCTTTTTCCATTTTCCTGCCCCTTTTTACTGTGCCTTCTATGTGTAATCTTGAGTTGTCTTGGATTCTGGCTTATTTGTCCATATGTTTGTTTTGTGCATTTGTGACGCATTTATGTACCTAAGATTATATTTAAGGATTACATTTTGTGTAATTGAGCTGATGCACCTTGTACTGGTCTAAGACCGTAATAAACTCAATTCATTCATTCATTCATTCATTCATTCATTCATTCATTCATTCAAGCTTTGATGTATTTAACTTGTTGATTTAAGCATTCAGAGTAAGGAAAATACAAGATCTTAAACTGACTTGAAAACTGAAAAAGCACATCATGGGATTACGTGTGACAAGATGAGGAGGCTGTCCACATCCGTGAGATTAGTTAGCCTCCTCAGCTTCCATTCACACCATAGATTGGTTCCCACATGCATGTTCATTGCCAGAAAACTGCAGGTTCAAGGAGTAGCATCCATGCGCGGATGAGCCATCGCAGACATACCACAACGTAGAAGACTAGTAGCATCTCAAATGAGATACTTCCAGCCTGTCAGTTCACACTTTCGGCTGAAAGCAAAGCACATGTGTGAACTGATTGCTCAACATTTTATTGCTGGTAATAAAATAAAGCTTCTTTTTCAGAATATACTGTATATCTGCAGTTGACAGCCACATGGTAAGCCTACTATTCCTACAACCACTGAAAATCCGGTGATACGTATTCGTGTGCACGTGCATGCAGTACTGCTGTTTGTACCCTTGCTAACTGGGCAAGAGGCACTTTTTCAAGTGGTGTTCCTCTTATATTTAGCAGCGGGAGAGTAATTGCCCCAGTTCACCCCAGTACAGTGTCTTTTTTAGTGGCTGTTGCTGGTGGTGTTCTGCATTTTTTAGACTGTGAGCCCTTCGGGACAGGGAACCATTTAACTTTATTATTATCACTATTTACCTGTAAGCCACTTTGTGAACTTTGTGTTGAAAAGCGGTATATAAATACGGTTGATTGATTGTACCACATGGTCAGAGAGAAGAGAAAGGTGAGCTCCTCAGGGCTCAAGTGGACTTGGACATAACCGGTCATTTAAGAGCATAAGAGCCCCACTGGATCAGGCCAAATTCATGCTTTGCACGCAGGCAGCCCTAGATTCAATACACATGTTTAATACACATAGGGCAGAGGGGGAAGGAAGAACCTGCAATTGTTACTACCAGAGCATAATCTGAACTGTGGCTTTGACCAGCGCAGTAGTTGCTGCATGGCCAAAGGTGTCACAAGGTGCGTCGTGACACAGTGTGGCCTGCAGCGCCCAGCCACCTCTGCATTTCGAGCCCCTGGGTGCCTTGGTAAGCAAGTAAGGCACCAAGTGGGGCAGGAGTTTGGGGAGGGTGGTGGGGAGGGTGTGTTTCAAGGCAGAGGAAGAACAGAATAGGGGATGGAGGAAGAACAGAATAGGGGATGGGATTGGCGGATGCCTCCTCCGTCATATCCTAACCCCCTTCCCAGGTCAGGCAGCTCTTGTCACGGCTGCTCAAACGTCCTCTAGCTTAAGAGATCTGAGGCTCTCCAAAGGACTGGGTTGGGGAGTTGCTCAGAGTAAGGAGAAAAATGTCCCCTTACCCCAAGGAGACCTCCAGCCAACTCCAGCGGTGTCATGCTACCGGTACGCTGGGCGGGAAGAACGGGTGAGCGGCAGCCTGCCCGTTGTGTCACGCTCCGTTTCGTCACCTTCCCCGCCCGTTCCTCCCGCCCGGCATACTGGTAGCATGATACCGCTGGCCAGCTCCCAACTACAGTTGGATACAGTGTATGCCAGTGGTTCCCAAACTGTGGGTTGAGACCCACCAGTGGGTCATGATCCAATTTCAGGGGAGTCGCGAAGTGCCTCGAGCAGCTATACTGAAAATATGGGAAGTTGGGATCTGGGAAAGGAGGAGGACTGTGTGGTTGTTTTGTGAGTGTCAAGGGTGTAAATAGACTTTTTTCCTTTCTGATTCACTTTGTTATTGGAAAATGGCTGAGAAATAACCCAACTTATTGCTGCATTCTCAGGAAAGCAGCAGGCTCTGGCGTCACAATGACGGCACTTCCGGCCACAACATCACTTCCGGTGGGTCCCAGACAGATTGGCGTTCTAAAAAGTGGGTCCTGGTATTCAAAAGTTTGAGAATCACTGGAGTAGGCCAAGCAGCCTGGTGTGCCAGTGCTAGCTAGGATTGGGCTGTCGGTCAAATTAGAACACTACTGGGCTAGGTAGACTGAATCTAGGATCCTGCCATTTCCCATGTCCACAGGCAGCAAAAGGTTTGCAGCTGCCTGTTTCCACCCTAAGATCCCTGAGGTTACCTGCAAGTATTCCAGTGTACACAACGTTCTTGTGTATTTTTTCAGGTCAACGGAGTGCTGTGCAAATATCCGAACATAAAAATGAAAGCCATTCTCCCAGATAAGCAGATAAACAACATGCACTTCAGTTCTGCTTAACACTAGACCTATGTGATAACCCGTCTGCCTGGGTCAGAACAAGGTGCGGTTGTTCCACTCTCCCGGGAAATGCTAGCTTCGTGGCAGCAATTGATACTGGACTCTTTTATGTCATATGTGAAAAAAGTTGTTAAATATTCCAAGGAAAAATCTGTTGGTTTTTGTTTCCCCTAAAAATTACAGCTGCATTTGATGTATTAGCTTAGTGGTTCCCAACCTGGGGATCGGGACCCTCAAAGGGGTTTGCGAACCAATTTTCAGTGGGTCGTGAAGAGCTTGGAGGAGCCATCTTAAAAAGCTGGGCACCACCATCTTGGAAGCTTCGTTTTGGCTAGGGAAGAGGTTAAACTCCCCGTTCCTCAATGCTTGTGGTTGCAAGGGAAATTAGCCTTGCTATGGGCTAATCTTGGTGTGTGTGTGTGTGTGTGTGTGTGTGTGTGTGTGTGTGTGTGTGAGTGAGAGAGAGAGAGAGAGAGAGAGAGAGAGAGAGAGAGAGAGAGAGAGAGAGATGAAGTCTCTCCTGAGTCTCTTTCCAAGGGGCATATTATGCCTTCCATGAGCATGTGTTAAATTTGGCTTTACCACTTTGATCAGCAATGGCATAGAGAAGCCACAATGTGTTTGTTCTGTGCTGTGCTGTGCTGTGCTGAATCAGTCACTGAATTCAAAACTCAAAACATCCATCAGATGCAAAGCATTCAGAACATTCTAAAAGGGATGTGGAGTTCTTTTGACTTTCAAAAAGTGTAATTTATTGAAAATAATCACTTCCTGCTTAATGACATCATTTCCGGCCCTAGGACTTAGGGCGGTCTCGACAGGTGGTCTTACATAAAATGGGGTTCCTGTGCAAAAAAGGTTGGTATTGTATTAGCTTCTTAGTACCTTTCTTTTTTAAAAAAGTACAATTAACCATTTTTATTTTTTTACAGAATTTAGGCATTTATGGGAGCTGCAACTAATGCTGATGGGAGTTATGAAGCAGGCTTAATATAACAGTAGTTGGGTAAAGCAGTGCTTGGTGCAGTTGGCAATTGAGAACTTCCTTTGAATTTTTCTTGCACCGGCAGGTTAATTTTGGCCAGGATTTCAACTAGTAGACATTCAGGTGATGGCCCCATTTCCTCATGCTAAAGTAGGTGTGGCAAGTTCACAACTCATAAGCTTCCTGTCAGTAGCGTAGCCCACATGGGGGCGGTGGCACAGCAAGTATTGCAGGCATCTCAATGCACTGCATAAGTGGCCCCTCCCATGCATTGTTGGAGCCATTCCGGGCAGCAATGGCAGTTGCCATCCTTGCCTGGAATGGCTCTGATGGTGAGTGGAAGGGGCTGCTTATTCAGCGTGTTGCAGCACCTTCCCCCCTCTGGCTATGCTACTTAATGCACTGTACCCTTCTGGCTATGCTACTGCTTCCTGCATTCAAAAGGGTTCAGAAATACCACTATGGTGCAAAGTTTATTCTGGTTGACGTCATGTCACCGCTACACTGAATTTTCCAGCTTATAGCCAGGCATACTGCACGGAAGGTCACATGACACAAAGAGCTTCTAGTCCAATCCTACGTGTACTTCTTTAACTCTAAAAAGAATGAGTATGGATCGGACTGCAGCCGTAAGGAGACCGGCGGCTCACCCCTGCCTTAAGAGTTCCATTAAAAAACCTTTATACTCTCTCCTGCTTCGTTTAAAAAAAAAGGTCAAACAGATTTATTGAAATTTGAAGGCTAATGCCTCGGATAAGAAGTCTGAGCCAATTTTTGCATTATGAAATACTTGTCATGCGCTGCACTGACAACACGGTTACGCACAAGTCATTAAAATGTCATGCAGATAAATGGCAAGTCGTCTGCAATTTCATTCCATACTGAATAAGAAACCTTTTACGTGAGCATTTACGAAACTCGAATTTTCTTTTGAGGCCATGACTTCCAATATAAAATTTTCTTCTTTAATTAACTAGTATATCCCCTGTTGACTGAATCCACCACGGACGTAAGTAGTTTTCAAACTGCATTCTTTAGAGGAGCTTCAGAGTTCCTCTAAAGCTCACCAGAATACCGTTTTGGAGATAATGCTCAACTTGTCAACAAGCTGTCCAAAAGACAACTTAGCTTTAGAACTGCACTAAACTCTGCTTTTCAAACTAAAGGTGCAATCCTAGCCTGGCTGTAGGCCAGCATAGTTAGGCCAGGAAAGTTTGGCTGGCACAAGAGATACTGTAAAGTATGTTTGGACAACCCTTGGAGTCAGAGAGGCCAGCACACAGATATGCGCCATCCCCCTGTTCTGCCGAATTCCCTGCTGGACCTTCCCAAGGGCCCCAATGCCCACACTAGGGCATTTCCCCTCCAAAGAAGCCTCTGGGATAGGCGAGAGGGAGGGGGTTCATTCACCCACTGGGCCTCCTCTCTTCCAGCATAGCAGCTTTGCTTGGAATCACCGGCTGGCCAGCCTCCTCCAGACTGCCCTTATCACTGGCTTAGCTCAAGATACCCTAATTTAGCACCAACAAACCCCACCACCAAACAATAGGCAGTCAGCTTGCCTAAGCCACAACTGCCTCCTCCACCTAGTGGCTCCAGGGGTGTGGCAGCCATACAACAGCTCCCAATGGTTTCCCACAACAACCTTTACCTTCCTTTATCCAGTCCTTCCTTTATCCAGTCCAACAGTCAGTCCATCTGTCCGGCACCTGCCCGGTGCTGTACCTAACTGGTGCTACCTTACTGCAGCTCCTGCTTCCAACTTTATACTGAGGTAGGCCAAGCAGTGTCTGTTGTTGGGCAGGCTTTAATTCATCAGCCACACCCATCTGCATCTGTGCTAACCTCCCTTCACAGCCAGAGCCCGCATCAACCTGCAGCTGTGATCCTGCCGCAGGAGTTCTGGGATTAACCCCGTACTTCCTGGCTTATTTGGACAAGGGGCCACTGCTGATACCATTCCCTATCTCCTCAGGGTAGCTCCTGCCTTTTCCAATACACCCCCCTGACTCAGAGAGTGGTCCAAACGCGCTTTATGGTGGCCCTTGTGCCAGCCAAACTTTGCTGGCCTAACTCCAGGCTAGGACTGTGCTCTAAGCCACTTAGAGAACAATCCTACAATTGCGCTGGGGTGACACAAGTTGCTTGAATCAGCTTAGCACTGTCGCAAACATGCCGTAAGGCATGTCTGTATCAGCCAGAAGGGCACTGGGCTGGCACAACCAGTTGCGCCAAGGCTACCACGCCACAGAGACTGTGGGTAATCCACCCCCACGCTGGCCACATTCGGCTAGCGCAGGGGCTTGGGAGGGGGGAGGGCAGGAGGGAGGCAGAATGGGGCCCAGAGAGGTAGGTGGTCAGGATCTGGTCATTAGGCCAGATCCTTACTCCCGTCCCTGGGCTAGCCAGCACCGATCTAGGCCATGGACTTGTGCCAGCGATTTCACTGGAACAGATTTAAGGAGTCCCATAGGGACAGCTGGGGCTAACCCTGGGGTAAGGGGGAAATATCCCTTTGCCCCATGCTGAGCTCCAGCTGCCTCGCAGCCTGCGTGCTCCAACACAGGTTAGGATTGAGCAGCCCCAAATATAAAAAGGAACATACAATGATATTTATGAAGTACAACTTAAAACCCAACAGAACATTAAAAATACTAGTTAAAAATATTAAACATTAAAAATACTTTTAAAAGCAGCATTAAAAATCAGTAGGACACAGTAAAATTTACTGTAAAATTTTTAATAAGCCACGGTTAAGGAAAATTACCTATAGTTTGGGGTGATGTATGAATTGGTGAAACACAGTTCGCAATCAGCCAGAAAAACAGAATCAGAAGTCATGAACTGTAGCCAGCAAAAGGTAGTTATGATTAAGTACAACTGAAATCAATGAGAGAAGCAAGTGTGTAGCCAAGACTTCTTCATTATAAGGTTATTTTGTTATGGGTAACTTTCTTTGGATGCAGCCCCGTTTTAGAGTCGATTCGCAGATGATGGTTTGTGCTTTTTTTAACATGAAGGAACTGTAGCACAACTATGTAAAAACTTACAGGCTCAACAAACTCAAACTTCTTTCTCTCTTGCACTTCTTGGATCTTAAAGACATATTCCAATGACGCTTCATAAAAATTTTGATGTTCTCTGTCAATCTGGGTGTCTGCCTAAAACGACAAAAAACACACACAATAAAGCATGTTCCACTTCCAGTATTATTCTTGCCACTATTAAGTCAAATTGGGTTCCCAGAAGAAACATTCTTTTTCAAGACCACAGTTGTCGGTATTTTTTTGCAAAGATTTTCAAACTGGGGCATTGTGATACCCCAGCCAGAGAACCTCTGGCCCTGTCCCCTTAAGGGGTGGGGAGAAGAGAAGAATCATAAGAACTTAAGAAGAGCCCTACTGGATCAGGCCAAGGCCCATCTAGTCCAGCTTCCTGTATCTCACAGTGGCCCACCAGGTGCCTCAGTAGACAACAAGATGCTTGCATCCTGTGACCACTCCCTTGCACCAGGCATTCTGAAGTAGCCTACTACTAACATAAGGAGGTTGTACCACCCATCATGGCCTATAACCCACGATGGACTTTTCCTCCAGAAACCTGTCCAGTCCCCTTTTAAAGGCATCAAGACCAGATGCCATCACCACCTCCTGTGGCAAGGAGTTCCACAGCTTAATTACCCACTGGGTAAAAAAAGTATTTCCTTTTATCTGTTTTAACTCTGCCAACACTCAATTTCAATCTGGGGCGACAAGGGCTTTGATCTACTTACCAACTGAAGTGCTGTTGGGGGTTGTGGGGAGCCCTGTGGATGCCTCAAATCATTTTTTTTAAAAGGTTGTGACACACTTCCAGTTTTGCGATTAAAAACCAAAAGAGTGTCACAATCATTTTCCGAGGCTTGGGGATGACAGCGCTTTGACTGATAAGTAGATCGAAGTCCCTGTCATCCTGGGGATCACGCAGCTGCCTTCTCTCCTCCCCCGGAAGCCCTTAGAGCCTTTTCAAACTCCAAGAGAGTTTGAAAACCACTGGCATACACCAACAATTCCATTGCTATAATCCTTGTGGTCAGAGGAAGTCTGGGTAACTAACCGGTATCAAAACTGCCTGAAAGGAAGATGAGTCATTGTAAGAGCACAATCCTGAGTGCTCTTTGGGCCGGCACAAGTCCCTTGCACTGGCCCAAGGAGTGCCGCAAACATCCCCTAATGCATGCTTGTGCTGCCTTTCAAGTTGAGGAGGCTGGTGCATGCGCCACCCTCCCCGAGGCAGATCTTGGACCTGAGTTGGTGAGTTTAGGCCGCCCAAGAGCAGCTGGCACGGGGATGGGGGAGGGCAGGAAGAAGGCAGATCTGGGCAGGGGGAGGTGGGCAGACTGGCCAGGGAAGAAGGGTGGGACCAGCCAGGGTGACCTAGCCCAGATCCAACCCCCCCCCCCGGCCCCAGCCTGGTTGGCCACACCTGACCTGCTCAGGTTTGCATCAGTGGTTTTGCTGGATCAAATCTGATTAGCCCTATAGAGGAGGCTGCCGTGCAGAGGCGGATCTACAGGGAGGGCAAAGCTCTAAGTGTTGCAAGAAGCCTTACCCTGTCATGTAAATCCCTCCTCTCCTTTGCTGCTGTAGCCAGTAAGCAACGCCAAGATGTTGCAGTTCCCTGTGAGGACTGGCTAAAACGGTGCAGGAGAGGAGTGATGTCCACTGCAAGGTAAGGCTTCTTGCAAAACTTAGAGCTTTGCCCTCCCTTAGATCTGCCTCTGCTACCGTGTGACACAGGGTAGGGGAAATGAATTCAGTTATATATTCCAGAGCTGGAAAATTTGCAAAAGAAGGCAACCAAAATGACCAGAGGGCTGGAATACCTCTTTAGATAAGGCTAGAGTTTGGGACTTTTTAGCTTGGAAAAAGGCAATTAAGGAGACACAAGGTGCAATCCTAACCTACAGTTAGGCCAGCACAGTTTGGCTGGCAAAAGGGCCACCGTAAAGTGCGTTTGGGGCACTCTTGGAGTCAGGGAGGATGGCACATGTCTGTGTGCTGGCCTCTCTGATTCCGAGAGCAGTCCATGCCCCTTGTGCTGGCCAAACTTTGCTGGCCTATCTCCAGGATCTCTAAGGGTGCAATCCGAACCTGGAGTTAGGCTGGCACAATTAGGCCAGCAAAGTTGGGCTGGCACAAGGGTCACAGTAAAATGCATTTGGACCACTCTCGGAGTCAGGGATGATGGCATACGTCTATGTGCTGGCCTCTCTGACTCCAAGAATGGTCCAAACATACTTTACGATGGCCCTTTTGCCAGTCAAACTTTGCTGGCCTAACTGTGCCGGTCTAACTCCAGATTAGGATTGCGTGCAAAGACACATGACAGAGACATGTGAAATTAGGCATGGAGTACAGAGAGTAGATAGAGAGTTTTTATCCCTCACTCACAATACTAGAACTAGGGGTGAACTGACTAGGAGTCCTAAACTGACTGATTCAGCTGTATTGTTTCATTAGACCATGGACTATTAGCCCGAACAATGTTAATTTTAACATTACAAATTACGTAACAAAAGAAGGTACATTTTCATAAAGTGCATAATTAGCCTGGGGAATTTGTTGCTAAGGTGTGGGGATGGTCTCTACCTTGGATGACTTTTAAAAGAAGACTGGACAAATTTATCGGAGACATATCAATGGTTATGTGCCTCCATTAAATCCAGCCGCAGTTTGCTTCTGAATACCTATTGTGGAGAAGCGGTGATGGTAGAGAAGTAGGCATCTAGGATTGGCAACAAAATGCAGGGCTAGACTAGACAGTCTTTGGCCTGATCCAGCAGGGCTTTTCTAATATATAGTGTAACTCTAGATGTCATTTCTGACTGTAATAATTCAAAACCCAGGTTCTTCATTTGTCATAAGCAGCTTGGCCAATTGTTGACTTGGCGGAACATATTGCAGATTTTCATCAGCATAAAAGACAATTTACATCATTCCTAAATATTCTAAAAATTTTACATTACAGTAAGCCTTTCCAAAGGATCTACATCAATTATGGAGAGGGACAGCTTGGCATGAAGGCACAGGCCAAACAAATTGCTCATCTTTTCCATGTGTTTATGCCTCGGCTCAAGTCAGCCAAATCCATTTATTTTAATATAGTTTGTAAATTTCACTGTATTCACAGTTCTTGTGCTCTCTTTTAAATGCATTTGTTGCTTGGATAGTCAATGTGATAAACAAATCCTTAAAATTTCCCTGTAGAGAAATGCATTTATTTAAAGTCAAAAAGAATGAATTGGCACTTAACTTTACTTAGCTCAGTCACAATTTGTAAGAGAAATATAAACGAACTACACTCCAACTTGCTTTTTAATGGCAAGAGCATCTATTTTCTCTGCCATTAATGGGAATGGATTTTATTCCTGGGTGGGAATTGTGAATGCATAAATTCAGTGCAGACAAGTACCAACAAGTTCTTGTTCTAGTTGCTGCTGATTTTAGCATATAGGCATCTGCTCAGCACCTAATCAAGACTTAACTTTGCCAAGTTCATAACAATGCCTTTGAGAGTGTATTCAAATGTTTATACATTGCTTTTCAACAAATCATTAGCATCCATGGCGGGGGGGGGGGCACAGCTGAGTTTTGCAAGGTGCCTTAACATGCAACATGTAAGCTGCCCCTCCAGAGCCATTCTGGGCGGTGAGAACAAAGCAGACTGTGATGACATCATTGCCACTTACTTCCTGGTTCCAAATGAGGGGACCTTAAAATGGCAGGAGGAAGCTAGGGGCAGGTGGGCGGGCTTTTCAGCTATGGACAACCACGCACAGAAGCTCTGCCCGCCACCCCAGTCCTCAGCGTCACAGTCTGGCTGCTGGGCGGCGAGCATCCCATGTCCCCTCTGAGCGGTTGCTGTGATGCCCCACAGACCTGAGCCTCGCACAATATGGAAACAGGCAACCTAAGCTGTTGCAGTCCAAGGAAAGCAAACACAGCCTGGGACTGTGGCACTTAGCCCTCCTCGCAGCAGTACGTGAGTTACTGTGCCCACCTCCTGCCCTTGACATGTTCAACACAGTTACAAACATTTCAGTTCAGAAAAAAATGCCACATAAGAAGAGACTGCTGGATCTAGCATGCTGTTTTTCAAAGCTAGATGTCTTCCCTTGCTGTTGATCCCCAGGACATCAGTCTGAAGACTAGATCATAGCAGTGGTGGGATTCAGGGGGTTCGCCCAGGTTCTATACAGCCGGTTGTTAAATGGCCGGGCCCCGCCCACTCGCTTACCTCAGCTGGCTTCGGTGTTTTTTTTTGGCTCCGGCTATGACGTCATAGAACCGGTTGTTAATTTATTTGAATCCTACCACTGGATCATAGGGATACAAAGTTGTGGCCACAGATTTGGTTGATTTACAGAGGAGAATTGTATGACTACTAGGGCTTCTTCCCATAAACAGCAAAAATTATACGGCAGAAGATGGAGCCAAAAGAAAAATGTAGGAGTAATCTTCCTGCTTGTGTGGCATCATCTCTATAATCAAATCTCTGAGTATAAAGCTCAAAGTGTAGACAAAGCTCAAAGCGTAGACGCAGCTGAGTAAAGTTTTGTCATTAGTCAAACTCCACCTGATTCCAGCTAGAATCTACAGTGATTTCCAAATGTTTTAGCACCAAGTCTCACTTTTTAAAAAGACACTATTGGGACCCACCTAGGTTTACCAGACTTTGAAAAAAAAGCCATCTAGAAAGTAATATTTAATTATAACCAGAAAAAGACCCTCAAACATTTATCTCCCTATATTTACACTTGCTTGTAAACTGCAGGAGATGAGCTTCTTGCAAACTGCAGGAGCTCAGCTGCTCGCATAGCAATTAGCAGCTATCTTGCAAACTGCAGGAGCTGAGCTCTTTGCAGGGTAATTAACAGCTACATCATCTGATGTTTGAAGAACCGCAGGGCTTGAAGCAATTGGTTATCTGATCTTTCCATCATCTTTTTATTTGGCAAACCACCAAAAATCAGGTCACAACCCACAGTCTGGGAACTACAGAGCTAGAAGATTGTGTTTTGTTATGAAGAGGGAGAGAGGTGTGTACCTTTCCATCCCCAAAGGATAGTCCAATCTTCTGGTTAAAGTGACAATGTTTCATAAGTATTTATACCCTGCTTTTCTTGTCCCTGAAGAATAACCTAAAGTGGGTCACAATATAACTTTAAATAATAAAATACATATCCATATTAATCTAAAAACAAGGGTAAAAAAAACATTCAATACTCAATCAAAACCCAGCAGACAAGTGGCAAGCAATCATAGCTTAAATAACTTGATGAAAGCTATAACATTTCATTAATAAAATCCAGGCCTGACTAAAAGCTAATTGGAATAAAGATGTCTTGAGACCCCACCGGAATACCATCAAGGAAGTATGAAGAGAAGAAGTCTGATAAATTTTGCTGTAACACTTGCCTGCTATGATCATTAGGAAGGGATGAGATACTAGATTAGATAATTGCCGAATACTCCTAAGTACAATTCTCTACAGTGACAAGTTCATCATGAGAACTAAATAAGATGGTTTTAAATTCATGCCCAACATTCAGCAACATACTTTTCCTCCCAAAATGTGTGCTGTTTTCAATTTCAGAGAAAAATATATATAACTATATCTTTACACTGGAAAAAATGCTCAATTCAGGAAGGAAGGGATAAAGTCGGAAATCATAAAAATATTTCAGCCAACTTAATTCAAGTGCAATAATTGTGAAAAATAGCACAGCTATTCCTAAACAAAAGAGAGTATGTATGATTAGCATATATGAAATCAAACACCGTGCATGCGTATTGCAAGTGGATTTCATTTCTTCAGTAGCAGTGTAGAAATATAATTAAAATATATCTGGGCTTAAAATACAGAACACAGAAGTACTACTTTAATACTGGGTTTGTTTCAACTTAGAATATTTCTCTTTTGTGTGCATGTTTTTAAGTACCAGACCAGACGGTTGCATGTGTACTCTAGGGATATTAGAATATATTTTGCCACAAATATAGTGTATTTCTCCTTTTTAAATATGAACGTTTAAAAATGTAAAAACTCCAGTGCAAAAAAACACTTACATCTTGCAGGTGTGACTCTTTCTTCTTTGCTGATAAATTTAAGTGCTTCTCTAGCGTGGAATAATATTTTTCACTTTCTTTGTCAAATTTCTTCTTTCCTTCCTACAAAACAAGACATTCCAAAAGTAAAGAAAAGGAAACAGACACTTCTATGGACAGAGCTGAGAATGCGGCAGATGAAAAACAACAGGGAAAAAGCATTTAACAGCTTTCAGCAGGAGCAACAATTACAATTTCCAAAAGTGCTTAGGTCAGCTCTTGAAGCTTCTGACTCAGCTGGCATGACCACCTCAATCCAGACATGTGGGTTTGGCCCAGAGGGTTGCTGGCTGCGGACTTGGCCTGGCCAGCAGCGTCATGCAGCCGGAACGCAACAGGCGGGTTGCCGCTCACCTGTTCCTCCCGCCCAGCATTCCGGCTGCATGACGCCGCTGGGCCTGGCCCATTTCTGGAATCAAGTGCAGCCCGTGTAGCCAAAGCAGGTTTTTTTTTCCCTAGAGAAAGAGCCACAGAAACCCCCATGTGAGCCATTATCTGCTGCTTTGTAACCTACCTTTACTGAAAAACGGTATATACATGTCTTTAATAAACAATATTTTGGAGCTGGCAGGCGGTACAATCCTAATGCTGCCCTGAGATGGCACAAGCTCCTGGTGCTGGTTCCCAACATGTCCCAAATGTCCCAATAATGCATGTTCACGGCTACTCTGGAGCAGGCTTGGCCAGCACAAGGACCTGCACTGGCCTGGCAACACGGGACCTGAGCGTGGAGAAAGTACGTTTGTGCAGTAGGGGCTGGCCGTGGCGGCGTGGCCCACCTCTGTCCTGATCAGCGTTATATGGGCCACTTGGATTTGCGCCAGTCAGGGAGGTTGGCGCACATCTGTGTGCTGGCCTCTCCGACTCTGAGAGTGGTCCAAATATACTTTACAGTGTCCTTTTTAAGGACACTTTCATGGCCTAAACTGTGCCGGCCTAAGTCCAGGTTAGGATTGTGCTCTCAGAGTTGTGCCCCAGCCTGGTCTTACTTTGCACTGGATACTGTGTAGGCCAGTTGTCCTGCCTGTTCCAGCACAAGTTGGACTGCACCCAAAATGAGGTTGTGTCTTCCCAGATACAGGTGAAGAACCTGCTGAGAGGCCATTGGCTCAGCAGTGACAGTTCCCTACGTTGAACATACACCCTTTGAAAGAAACACCAAGGAATGATTGTCTTTCGTTGTTTTAAGTTTATCATGTCATCTTTCAGTAAGTTTTTCTTCATTTCCCCCATCCCCATCCCAAGTTCTCCTTGGGCAAAGTCAAGAATACCATCTTCCTACCAGCTGTGTACACTGCAGCATTTGCAGAAATAGAGGACATGAATAGGAATACAGGTTGAGCCTAATTAAGTGACCCCTGCTAACTGGGCAAGAGGCACTTTTTCAAGCGGTGTCCCTCTTATATTTAGCAAGGGGACATATATTTAGCAAGCAATTGTCCCTCTTCACCCCGGCACAGTGTCTTTTCTAGTGGCTGTTGCTGGCGGTATTCTTGCATTTTATTTTTATTTTTTAGATTGTGAGCCTTTTTGGGACAGGGAGCCATTTAACTTCATTTTTGCCTTTAAACCGCTTTGTGAACTTCTTGTTGAAAAGCGGTATATAAATACTCTGTGATTGATTATCTGCTGATTTTACATCCGTGGATTTGACTGAACGCCGGTCCCTCGGACCCGTGTTGAGCCAGAATAGACTCAACCTGAAGCCTTTGAAAGCAACCACAGCTGTGCTCCAGTTGCCTCCTAAGGCACATCTAAGGCCCACCAAGGCCAAGAAGCCTTGGTGTGGCTGAGAATGGGGGAGATTCCCTTCACCCCGCCCTCTGGATAGGACAGTGCACACAGCTCCGTTATGTTTGGAGGGCGGGGTGGGGGGAATCTCCCCTGTTCTCAGCCCCCCTGAAGCTGTGTTTGCAAGAGGCTTCTCCAGGACTAGACTGAGAATGGGGGATTTTCCTTCCCCCCACTCTCTGGACACAATGGAACACAGTTTCATGTGTTCGGTGGGGCTGAGAATAGGGGATATTCCCCTCATCCCGCTGTATTCTCCATCGTGTTTGGAGGTGAGGGAAATATTCCCTATTCTTAGCTCTGCTAAAGCTCTGCACAAGATCAGCAAGTTTACTTGCCTGCAGATTTGTTTTTACATACAAGAGCTCCTAGAACAGAACCCTTACGTATATAAGGGCCACACCCAGTAATGGGATCTGGGGATTGACTAGCGGAACACTGGGCGGGACTTACACGTGATTGGCAGCCCGCTCGTTTCGTTCCTTGGGCTGCCTGCCGGCCACGCGGGCTTCTCCGGGGGAGCGCACCCCACCGCTGCAAGTCCGATCATCTGGCGCGCCCCCCACCCGTCCCCCTGGTGAGCCAGCACACACCCCCAGGCCAGGACGGGCTGCAGACCGAACGGACGGGCAGCCAATGATGCATAAGTCCCGTCCAAGCCCCGCCCAGCGTTCTGGTAGTCAATCCCCAGATCACACTACTGGCCACACCTGTATGCAGCTGAATCAGTTTAAACAAGGTAAAGACAAGAAATGACAACCAGATACGTAAGGATTGCATTCAGGAAGGCACACATGCCACCCTTGCTCTCAGCTGTATTCTCACAGGAGGAAAAACACCGTCTGACTGAAAGAAGAGCTAAACTTCCGCGAACATCTGCAACAACTTGATTAAAGTGGTCATACTCTTAAATTATTCATCGAAACGCTATCCTGTGGTTAAACAGTTCCCTTCATGTTATCTACTGGCCTAAATTAAATCCTACATATATCTCTGGAATAAGCAAGAGGATATAAATCTAGAGAAAAGGCTGAACTGCCCAATGAGCAGATCTGAAGAGGCCACGAACGGTGGGAAGAATACAAGGCTAGTAAGACAATGACCCAGTTTCCCTCTTTAGAACTTCAGAGTGTACTAAATTTGGCACGTTGGGTGTAAGCTTCTAAAGATGGCTAAAAATATAAATTCTACTTATGGAGAGACACCACCCATTTGGACGAACCACTCTGGAGTAGCCCCATCCAAACCCCCACGTTGGGCCAATGCGAGCTGCTAGTGGCCTGTGCGGCTTGCTCGAAGCTGTGCTTGCTATATAGCAGGCGCAGATCCAAGTAAGCCCATCGGGGCAGCTAGCACCTACCCTGGGATAAGGGCACTGTGGAGGCTCCAGCCAGCTCCCAACTTGCGTTGGATATGGCACAGGCACGCTAGCTTGCCCGTTCCAGCGCAAGTTAGGATTGTGCCCTTAGTATCTTCACAGTTGCCTAGAAGGACACTTACACAACACTTATTTCCTTTGTGTAATGTTTAGGTTTAACTGTCACAATAGTAATGCATTAAAGGGAAGACCTCATCATACCACAATATACCCAACCGGAGTTAGAGAAAACGCCACTAGATTCTCTATCCGAGTTAAAGCAGAAATTCCGAGGGCAGGGGAGCTGTTCTCATTTCACTTGGCATTTAAATGAAGCCTACCGCAATTCCCACTGCAAGATAAACTGGACTAAACACAGGTCTGAAGCACTTAATTTGCCACGACTGTGATAAATTAGCAGCTCCAACGATGCATCATTTCACACAGACCTCGCTGAGATTCCACCGATATCCCCAACTACCAGGCATGGCTAACGGACAATTAAAATTCCTTCCTCTCTCTTGGACAAAGAAACAAAGGGTGGCCTGTTGCACAGATTTAGATTGGTTCATCCCACCTTAAACATTCACTATTTTGAAACCAGCTATTCTGAAAGAGAAGTTAACAACCATGACTTCCTGCCACCAGGGTACCATTCGGCCCGAGAACGGTACTTACAGGAAAGCGGCGCAACAAATTGGCTTTTTAACATTTTCTCTTCCCTGTTTACTACGCGCTAGCATGCATTTTTCTGATGGTATGAGGTGGGCGAAATACCAGAACAAAACACCCGGTGCCTGAGCCAGCACTCAGCAGCCTCAACTGAATTTACATCTCCATTATTTTTTTAGGCCACCATGAAGCTGCTGGAATCTCAATCAATTGCCAGCAAGTCAGCTGTTTCTGGCACTTATATACATTTACTCGGATAACTATTCTCAAGAATACTATAAAATGAAACTGAACACAATTCATCCGTTAGCGCCAATGTTAATTTCAGTGCCCCCGCCTGTCTCTCAAGAATTTCTGGAGACTCAGAAAGAATTAGCAATGAAAAAGAAAAAAAATCATAAGAGCTGCTCAGGATCAGGCCAAAGGCCCATCAAGTTCAGCTTCCTGTATCTCACAGTGGCCCACCAGATGCCACAGGGAGCACACGAGACAAGAAGATGCCTGCATTCTGTCCCCATTCCCCTGCATCTAGCATTCTGAAGTAAATTCTGAGGTAAACACGCTGGTGGCTAGTCAAGATTCTCCACAGTATTTCTCTTTGACAGCCACCAGAACCAGCTGCTTCTCTTCAGACATGTATGTTCTTTTTGTTAGCTGGCCTTCTCACACACTCTCCCATAACTCTCACTTGTGATGACCAATGGCTCATCAGAGACTCCATCCTGCCACAAGGGGTAAAGCAGCTTGTCACAGCCTGACACTCTGTCTCCCATCCCAAAAACAAGTCAACAGATTCTCCTGCTTAGCTTCAGGCAGTACCGGCAGCTCAACCAGCAGTCCACATCTCCTGCCTTATTTGTCCTATCATCCCTCCAACAATCCTACCACCACCCCAAACTTGCCTTTTCCAAAACAGCAGCTCAGCATTGAAAACCTACTAAATCACACGTATCACTGTATCAGACTGGGAAGCAACATGAAGGATTTCTCAGCATATTGCGTTTGTTCCTCACTCTCCATTTGAAATATTACTTTAACTGATCTTATGGGTTTATAATAACCTGATTGGTGTTATTAAGTGAACCTGGATTTGCTTCTAAAAATAGCAGAATGCAAGTTGCTGTTGCAAGCAAAGGTATTTTCTCTACCAACACAGGTTTCAAGTCGTGTGCAATGAGTGGCACTAGGACAACATTGGTTTGCAAAGCAGACTCCCCATCTATAACCCAAACTCTCCAATTACCAGCTGAGTGGTGGGCTCTAAAGTCAAGAGATTGTCTGAAAAGATTATATGGCAGTGATTGGGATTATATCCCAATCAGTGGGTCACGAACCAAATTTAGGTGGGTCACGAACCACCTAGAGCAGCCATATTGAAAATATGGGTAGTTGGGAAAGGGCGAGGGCTATATGCTTGTTTTGCTTGTGTCAGGGTTATAAATAGGCTTTCTTCCTGATTCACTTTGCTATTGGAAAATGGCTGAGAAATAACCCAACTTGTTGCAGCAAATGGTTTACTGGCTAATAATAATACAGATAAAAGCAAAAAAATAAAAAAGGCAAAAATCAGGACGATGCCAGTGCCTGCTGCTTTCCTGAGAATGCAATGATAAATTGGGTTATTTCTCAGCCATTTTCCAGTAGCAAAGTGACTCAGAAGAGGAAAGAAGCCAATTTCCAACCTTGACACAAGCAAAACCACCACACAGCCCTCCCCTTTTCCAACATCCCATATTTTCAATATGGCTGCTCTAGGTGCTTCGTGATCCACCTGAAATTGGCTCGCGACGAACTGGTCGTGCATCTGGGGACAGGGATGCAAACTGCAGCAAGAGAATTATTTGGGAAGCAGGAGGTGAGGAATCTTGCACCGTTTTTCTCCTAACACAACCTATGCAATGCTAGCGCAAGAGGTCTTGCCAATGGTTGTACAGAATGCGTCAGAAAGACGTATCCTTATAAAGATGCACACAGGCGCTCCTACAAACATCAATGGGTCCCACAAGCATGCAAGTGTGTGCAAGACTGAAGCACTAAACTTGAAGACAGGCAGATCACTTCATAGCAGATTATGCAAGGCTTCTGGAAATTCACTACTATCATCAGCATTAAGATCACTTTGCTTTGAAGCAACTACTAAATGCTTCCTGCCAGAGATAACATACCACAGGACTCATAAAAATGTTTCTTAAAAAGCCACTTTTCTGCATTTCACATCATATTTTTAAGATGACAAATCTCTTGAAACTTTTCCTAACGTTTTCCTCCCCGCAAGGAAGAAAACTTGAAGTATCTGACTTTAATGTATTTCAAACACTAAAGAGGAGCTCTAAAAGATTTACTAATACTAATAGATTTACTACTAATAATAATACTAATAATTTTCTTGAGTCTTTATTTCAACATGTTTCTTCAAACATTATCCTGTTTGAAAACCCACTGAGCTAAACCAGTGAAGTTGGGTTTCCCTTCTTAGGGCGCAATCCTAACTTGGACTTAGGCCGGCACAGTCAGGCCGGCAAAGTTTGGCTGGCACAGAGGACACTGTAAAGTATATTTGGATCACTCTCGGAGACAGAGAGACCAGCACACAGACGTGCGCCATCCTCTGACTCAGAGCGTGGTCCAAACGTGCTTTACGGTGGCCCTTGTGCCAGCCAAACTTTACTGGCCTAACTCTGTCGACCTAACTGCAGGTTAGGATTGTGCCCTCAGACTTGGAAGATCCTGGTTCAAATTCTGGCTCAGCCATGAAATTTCCTGAGTGACCTTAGGGTGTCATATCTCAGCCTAACCTATCTCCCAGGGTTCTTGTGACATGTTCCTTGGACAACCTAATATCGGAACAGCTTTTGCTGTTGCTTAAGACTTCAGCACACTTATGGAAATTCACAATGATGACATGCAAGGGACTGCTTCTTGGTCTTGCCCCCACCACCTGGTACTAAAATGCTCTTTGTGTTTTTTGTTTCATTCACAGCTCAATCCTAACTGGACTGCCCCGCCAAGATAAAGTGATGCTGAAATGGCCATTGCTGTATCCTGCTCGGGCAAAGAGGCAGCCAGAGATCTGCTCGAGGAGAAGGAGCATTTGTTCCATTACCCCAGTGGTTCCCAAACTGTGAGTTGTGGCTCCCCAGGGAACCATGGAAGCCAGCCAGGGGAGCTAAGGAATCTTTCTGAAAAACCTGCTGCCCTATACAATGTATAGCAATGATTCTCAACATTGTAGCACCGGGACCCACTTTTCAGAACGACGGTCTGTCTGGGATCCACCAGAAGTGATGCGGAGGAAGTGCTGTCATTGTGATGCCATAGCCTGCTGCTCTCCTGAGAATGCAGCAAGAAGTTGGGTTATTTCTCAGCCATTTTCCAATAGCAAAGAAAGAAAAAAAAAGCCTATTTACAACCCTGACACAAGCAAAACAAACATACAGCCCTCCCCTTTTCCAGCATCCCATCTTCTCGCATTTCCAATATGGCTGCTCTAGGTGCTTCACAAGCACCTGAAATTGACTCACAAACCACTGGTGGGTCCCGACGCACAGTTTGGAAACCAATGATGTATAGGATTGAAAGCTCTAATGGGAAGCCACGCCTAATAGCCCAATAGGTCAAGGAAGCCACCAGTCGAAAAAGTTTGGGAACCACTGCCTTACCCCATGTTGAGCCCCAGCAGCCAATACGAGCAAAATGGTTGGCACAGAACCAAGCTGCACACTGGAAGGTTTTAAGGCCAGGAATGGGGTTAGGCTGCGGCGGAGGCCTCCTCCACAGTTCCCGCCTGGGCCTGAACCACCCTCCTCACTGCCCTCCCTCTACCCCCAAAACACACCCTTATCCTAATTGGCAGGCACAGCTTCAATGCCAGCAGGAACAGGCCTCTCCGACAGCAGCCCTGGCTTTTGCGTGGTCTCAGTGTGCTTTATGGCACATTTCTGACAGCACCTGTGCTTGTCCCATTGGCCTGAGCTGACTTAGCATTGGACGGTAGGCTACTGGGTCTAGTGTTTGTTCATAGACCTGTCTGCCGAGACGTGGTCCTAAAAGCAGTCAGAGCCAATAGTCTTAGGGTGCCAAATTCCATATGTTCATTGTACACTATGCAAACCCCCCACTTTTCTCTGCTATGAGCCTACCAATAATTTCCATTGGGCGATTCCACCTTCGGACAGTACCAGGGGTGGAGGGAAGTATCTCTCTTTCTGCAGTTCCCATTCAACTGCCACTTTTTCCTCAGCTAAAAAGCCCCTCCTTAAGCTTCTCCTCACTAGGAAAGTGGCTCTAATCCTCTGATCATTTTAGATGGTGTTTTAAATTGACCTGTTCTTGTAAGTGGCTGAAACTGCGAGAGAATAAAAAATAATCTTTTTTTTTCCACATGCACGTTTTTACTCCTCGTTGCTAACGTCCAAGCAGTTAGCCTTACAAACGTTCATTAAACCAGAACATCTGCTACCGCATATTTTCCCAGGCAACTATCAAACATCATGGCAGGGTCTTTCCCGGTTCGGGAGGCAGGGCCATTTTATGAGAAAATAAACACATGCATAACATTGCTTACAACTGTTTTCCTGTTTACAAATAGGGAAACTGAAAGAAGCGCAGCAAAGGTTAATCAAGGCCACCCAGTCCTTCACGTAGGCAGCCCTAAGGCAGGCCATAATTTGCGAAGTCTACTGCGGGGTTCTTGTCCAAGCCTTGGAGACTGCATTGGCATTAGGACCATGGCAAAGAGGACCAGTCTATTTTGAGGACAGGGTACACTCCTTCCAGTCATGCAGTCCAGAGATGACGAGCCCATTGGCAGAACCCTCAACTGGATCACTACAAGGTTGGCAAACCCCTGAACAGGATTAAAATGTACACACCTGGCCACTGCTAGTTATCTAAGCAGAGGCAAAAGGTAGATTCCTTCTCCTGAGCCGCTGATTATGCGCCCAATGGACTGGTGCCCCAACTTGATATCACCATAGGAGGCTTGGATGATCCATCACTTTGAGCCAAGTTCAAAATAGTGGTCCTAATGGGAAGACATCTGTCTTGATAAATAAAAAAGGAGCACTCTCCACACAAAAGTCAGCGTGGTTCCTGCAGCAGCTAGTCTGAATGCACCTGTACCGTCTGCATTAGATCAAAGAGGTCAAGAAGTATTTTGGCTTGCTTCTTCAAGACATTAAAGAAGCCCCCCCCCCGCCTCCACTTCTCTCCACTCCTCCCACTCAAGTATTAACATGTGAAGCATCTTATAATGGTTCTGGCACAACAAGAGACGGATCTGTTTGCACTATGTTTAGAATACAGTTCAGACATGCTTGCAAGCAGATTCAGACCAGAGCACCTCCACTTTAAATGATCTTAGGGAGCCTGGGGAATGATGATTCTACAAGCATATAGATCCATTGGAAAAAAAGAAGCTGATGGGGTGACATTTGAGCCAGGATCACCAGTGTGACACAGTCTCAATCCCTAGCGATAGTTAACAGCCTGGGTCCGAAAACACCCTTAAACTGCAAACCAGTTCACACACCATTCAGAACTCCACCACTGAACCTGTTCGCAACACCATTCAGAACTCCTCCACCACCACTCCACCTTCTGACCAACAGCACCTCTGCCTTGCCCAGATTCAGTTTCAGCTTATTTGCCCTCATTCAGCCTATCACAGATTCCACATATCCGTTTAGATTTTATTTTACTTTTGTGTTTCATTATGCTATAAAATTATGAATCCATGCAAAAGACTTGGGTAGACCTGGTGGCTCATGAGTACGAGACTAATAGCGTAAGTCCGTGCAAAAGCTCCACCCACGCATAGCTCTGTGTACACAATTCTGCCTGCTCAAAAATTAAACCTCCTGGGATTGAGGCTTGCTCCCAGCAGAAGAGCTTGAGTATGTCTAAGACTGCAGCCTGATCAAGATATCACTGGTTCAAACCCCACCACTGCAAAAACTGACTCCGTGGTCTAATTCAAACAACGAGACTCAGCCCACCACCTGCAAATAGGGGACAGTAAAAATTATATAAGGCAATTTTAACACCGGGACCCACTTTTTAGAATGACAAATTGCCCAGTACCCACCACAAGTGATGGCAGGCTGGAAGTGCCGTCATTGTGATGCCAGAGCTTTCCGCTTTCCTGAGAATGCAGCAATAGGTTGGGTTATTTCTCAGCCATTTTCCAATAGCAAAGTGAATCAGAAAAAAAAAAGCCTATTTACAACCTTGACACAAGCAAAACAACCGGACAGCCCTTCCCCTTTCCAGCATCCCATATTTTCAACATGGCTGCTCAAGGTGGTTTGCAACCCACCTAAAATTGACTCGTGGCCCACTGGGGATGCTGCAAAGGGGGGGGGCTGTGTGCTTGTTTTGCATGTGTCAAGGTTGTAAATAGGTTGTGTGTGTGGGTGCGTCTATTTACATATTTTATATTTATAGTTTATTTTATATGTATAAAGCCTATTGATGTGTCAAGGTTGTGAATAGGCTTTATATACAGTATATAGACATAAAGACATAAGCGGTATATCCAAAGTGCTCAGAACATCTTCAACTGCCATATAAACACAACTTTTGTCTCTTGCTGGGCCATTAGCAGTAGTGACACTGCTGGGATGTTAAGAGTGGCTAGGAGAGAGGAAGCCTTCTTTAATGTCTTAAAAATAACGGTTTGCCTCTTCATTTTCTTTGATCTGATATGAAAGCTAATAAAAGACCACTGAGCGCTTGAACAAATATTGCTAAATGCTATGCAGCACGGATAAGAGTGGACCAGGAGAGCTTCGCCTAAAAGCAGGCAATGCACTAATCTGTGATCTCAGCATTACCAGCTGGGGACCAGCAACCCACACTTACCAAATAAGGCAAATGACTTTGTGCCTGAAATCCTTTCCCACTTAGCTCACTCTACTTTTGTGCAATAAACGATAGAGGTCACTCTCCCCATCCTGCCTGAGTCAGATGAAATAAAACGGCCAAACTACCCAAAGTGAAGCTGGGCTCACGCCATCCGGGGGCTGAAGGGGAACTTATGTTTAAAACATTAAGCATATATAGGAAAACAATGAACATCACACGAACAAGGCAGGTGAAAACCATCAAGGTCAATAACATTATTGCAGCTAATAGGCAAGAAAGATGCTTATAATAGGTATTGATTTCTAGAGCACCCACAGTTCTAGGCGTTGTATAGTTAATCAACATTGAAATGAATGAAACGTCATTGGTATGCTATTATTTGTTTTGAGTTGCTTTGAACACAACTTGGTTGTGAAACATTGGTACACAAACATACACAAATAAAATTTTAAAAACACACATAGGAAATAATACACTTGCACTTCTTAATGTCAGGACTGCTTCATTTTGCTAGCCTAACAAAAGTAGCCCAAACGTCCTATGTCAGAAGCCAAAGCAACGACAGAATATCTTTGGATTCTAAAAACGAAATCCTGGAATGCCTCAGGGCTGTGAATATTTAGGCAATGCAAGTTGTTTGCATCACAGGAAGGTTTATGACATCTTGTTTCCTCCATGTCCAAAATCACATTAAAATAGTCAAATCACTGCCATGAACTCAGCATTACCTGAACCAGTGGTTTTCAAACATTTTAGCACCAGGACCCACTTTTTAGAATGGCAATCTGCCTGGGACCCACCAGAAGTGATGTCATGGCCGGAAGTGCCGTCATTGTGACATCAGAACCTGCTGCTTTCCTGAAAATGCAGCAGTAAGTTGGGTTACTTCTCAGCCATTTTCCAATAGCGAAATGAATTAGGCTTTTTTTCCTCATTCTATTTACAACCTAGACACAAACAAAACAACCACACAACCCTCCCCATTTCCAGCATTCCATCCTCCCATATTTTCAAACTGGCTGCCTAGGTGCTTTGCAACCCACCTGAAATTCACGATCCACTGGTGGGTCCCGACCGACAGTTTGGGAACCACTGACCTAAACCATTACTCAACACAAAGATTCCTCTGCCAATGCCTTTTATTCACTCACAAGGTTTACCAATTAAGAGCAAAACAACAAAAAATCAGATGTATAAGCAATATGTGGGTCTAGCTCAGCCATTTTCAACTACTGCGTCATGGCACATTGATGTGCCGCAAATGGTCTGCAAATGGGAATTTGAAGGAATTTGATCCCCCCACCAGTAGCACTATGTGCATTGTCAAAAAGATGATAGTGTGCCTTGACAATTTTAGCACCTTGCCAGTGTGCCGTGAGATGAAAAAGACTGAAGGTCTCTGGTCTAGCTTATTGCACTGTGTAGAATACCTACCACTATATGGAAACTCTGTCCTACATCAGGAGTTCATGCAAGTCTCAGGGAGGGAGAGCTTCAGGCACTTTGCACATCAGTCTAGAAAGCAATTTCTGCAATGCGAGAGGATGCCATGAGTAGCCAAGTAGCCACAACAACTGATGGGCAAGTATAAAAGTTTACCTAAGCCCTTGAAGATCCCAAGAGACTCCTCTACTTTGCTGAGCATGCTGGGACATCCTCAGTACACAGCAGGTTACTGGCCAGGTCTATAAGACCACTGTAAGACCATTTCTGAACTCAGAATAATGCCCAGAACACGAAACAACATAGGAGAAAAACAACAGAGACGAAAATGAGCAAAGGTATGCCAGCCATAATTCAGGAAGTTGGTCTTTCAGTACTAATCTTCTCGGCCAGGAAGTTTATCAGGGTTCCAACACACACCAGTATTGGTGTGTTGGAACTCAGATAAACTTGAGACCATGGTTCAAGATAAGGGTTTAATCAATGTTGCTTGTGTTTTAGCCTTTGACGCACTAAAACACTAAGCTCACATCAAAACAACCCTTGAAAAAAGCAAGTCAGAAGTAAGGGGGGGGGAGAGAGAGAGAGAGAGAGAGAGAGAGAGAGAGAGGATTAAAAAAAATCACAGAGTTAAGATGCAATTTGTAGGTTAGTTCAACATTATGTCCAACATTCTGTGTGGCAGCATGTAGGTGTGGTTAGGAAAGAATGAATCTTACCAAAAAAAACCCAGATGAACACAAGGGCATGAAACAACCCTCTTTTCCTCAACAGGCCGACCGCAAGTTCACAGTAGGAATTTGACCACAGGGTATACGTGGTCATCTCCTCCCTGCTAAATGTCTCCTCTTTTCACAAGCAATTTTCTCCCAAAAATATTCGCTGCCATTTTTTGCTTGTAATGCACACTGCTTCACGGCTGCATTTGTCATGACTTTCTGAAGCTGCCTCAAAATGCAGCAAAAGCACACCTGCTTCAAAACAGAGCTAGAACAGTGCTATGTTTTCAACAGCAGCTAGGTTAGATATTTAGCTGCTTCACAAGCAGGCAATGGTCAACCCTTGTAGTTTAATCAGAAATATGAACCCCTGTCTTCGGATACAGTATAATAGGAGCGGTGTAATAGGGGCAGGAGGTATGGACTGATGGTTGAGCTACCGGTACTGCCTGAAGCTAAGCAGGATAATCTGTGGTCTTGTTTTTGGATGGGAGAAGGAATGACAGGCTGTGACAAGTTGCTGTACCCATTGTGGTTAGATGGAGGCGCTGATGAGCTGATTAGTCAATGCAAGTGAGACTTGCAGGGGAGATTCCAGACATTTCCCCAGCTGGGGAAAAAATGGAATACAACCTTGAGAATCTGTCCAGGCTTGACTTACAATTGCCTGCTGAAGCTCGATGGCATGCAGCCAGAGGACAGAACCACACTGTAGAGGCTACATCTAGGACTGAGGATTCAGTCATTCCCAGAATACTGTATATAGGTGGAGCCTTCTCATCCACGGTTTTCCCATCCATTGATTTGACTCAGTGTGACCATGGCAGAAGAGAAGGGCTCTTTGTTAAACAAACACATACTGTTAATTAAGCATTTCAAAAAAAATTTCTTGCCAGCTGCGGCCATGAACTCTGAGATAAGACATCCTCCCTCATCCCAGGAAGTGGCATCTTGTTGTTTTGTGTGCTCCCGGAGGCAACAGGTGGGCCACTCACAGAAGCTGGACTAGGTGGGCCTTTGGCCTGATCCAGCAGACCTCTTCTTATGTTAAATGTGTAATCACTTCCGTTTTGCATTTTTTGCCTTGCTCCAGGGTGAAGGGAAGAGGTCTTATCTCAACTAATCGATACTAATTGCTCTAAGCCCCTGGAGAATGGCTGCAGCCCACTGCCTAGCCATGGTAAGAGAAGGTTTATTCTTTTTTAAAGGCTGAATTCTAATTAACAGCATGATTTCATTTAAAGCAGGGCTTTTTTTTACATTCCGTTCCAGAAACCCTTGCAAATAAAAAGGCTTCACCTGTTGTTGTTTTTAAAATAAATAAATAAAAAAACTTTGAAAAATGGTGGTTTAGACTAGCCTGTCCATGTAAGCCACCTTAGGAATTTGCTTTGAGGAATTCCTCAAATAAATAAATAAATAAATATATTATTCACAGTCAATTCGAAGACTGTGACCATGGCCAATAGCCCCATCTCCCATGTATGCAAAACCTGAAAGAAGAACAAAAACAAAGCAGCAGCTCATATAGTCTGGACTCAAAAATATATCAAGAAATGCTTTCGGTTCTCTTTTACATCTTCACATCTGCTATTCTTCCAGCCTTAACTCATGTTTAGTTTTCTTGTCCCATTATCTTTATGCCCGAAACGCTGTTTGTTTAGAACCATCAAATCAGCGGTTTCCAACCAGCAGTACAAGAACTACAAGTACAGTCAATACTTGGCCTTGTTGATTATTGTACATATGAGAAGTGCCACTGTGACTATGGGGCCCACAGAGCATTGCTCTGGAGATGGGCAGAACAGCGGTGAGGTGCAGCGCTCTGGCAGCCCAGAGCCTATTTTTCAAAAGTGGTGCAGGATGAGGAAGGAGGATGCCAAGCTGGGGTTTAGTTAATGCAGAATTCAGCAACAGAAATGACTGCTTGGTCCCACACACTATTGTGGGTCTATTGACCCACATACGGATGGTTGAGCTGCTGGTACTGCCTGAAGCTAAGCAGGAGAATCTGTGGTCTATTTTTGGATGGGAGACAGAATGCCAGGCCGTGACAAGCTGCAGTACCTGTTATGGCAGAACAGAGTCACTGTGGAGCTGATTAGCCAGGGTGGAAATGTGGTGAGAAGGCCAGCAGGCAAAAGAACAGAGTCCAACCTTAAGGACCGGTCCAGGCTGTACTTACGATCACCTGCTGAAGCTCGCTGACACACGGCCAGAGGAGAGAACCACACTGTGAAGGCTACATCTGGGACTGAGGATTCGGTGAATCACAGAATACTGTATATTTGTTTTAAAAAAAAAACCCTTTGAAAAATGGTGGTTTAGACTAGCCTGCCCATGTAAGCCGCCTTGGGCATTTGCTTCGGCTTGGGAAAGGTGGGGTATAAATTCTTCAAAATAAAATTTAAAAAAAATACCCAGCCCCACACAGAATAACAATCCTTGAAGGCAGGGCTACTTGCCAAAAACCAAAAAGGGTGTTCACTTGGAGAACTAGTATCTGCCCCCCCGTCAAAAAAGTTGAAAAAACCCTGCATCAAACCACATATGCTCTTTCTTCATCTGTTCTTCAGAAGAGCTTTTTTAAAGATGATGAACTTGTCTCTTCTACAGAGTTCACCACTTGGCTACTGCCTGCTTGCTGTCTCACGACCAAGCGGTCACTTCAACTGCGTTACCAGGCTTTCCGTGCAGGACACTGACGTCAGTGTAGAAGAGGCAGGTCAGGTGCCTGGAACCTTTACGCACAAAATAACTGGTCCAAGCAAGCAGGCTGAACCGTGATGCACAGTTGGGCTAAAGGATGGAAAGAGCAATGACCTACTGCAACACTGTAAACAACACTTATAACATGTAAACACTTACTTTTGCTGCGCCTATCTGTTCCTTACGGAATTTTTCCAGCGGTGCTATTAAAACATCATTAGCATTCTGGATCTGAAATATAAGCAACAGGTAATGTTCAACTATGCAACACATTAGTTGTTTTCTGTTACATTATCCAGCCTTATCCACAAACCACATGAAAAGTAGTCAAGGTACACTTAAATTTGAGCAGGGGGCCCCAGAACGGTACCTACAATTTATCAAAAATCTTATCAATTGAAGATCATTTCTCATTAGTCCAGTTGTTGTTGTTCAGTTGTTGTTGTTCAGACCAAGGTCCATCTAGTCCTGCTTCCTGTATCTCACAGTGGCCCACGAGATCCCTCAGGGAGCACACAAGACAACTAGATACCTGCATCTTGTTGCTACTCCCCTGCAACTGGCATTCTTCATGTTGTTGTTGTTCAGTCGCTAAGTCGTGTCCGACTCTTTGCGACCCCATGGACCACAGCACGCCAGGCCTCCCTGTCCTCCACTAGCTTCTGGAGTTCGCCCAATTTCATGTTCATCGCTTCGGTGACACTGTCTAACCATCTCATCCTCTGCCGCCCCCTTCTCCTTTGGCCTTCAATCTTTCCCAGCATGAGGGTCTTTTCTAAAGAGTCCTCTCTTCTCATGAGGTGGCCAAACTCATTAAAGTCCAGTACTTTTAGTACTTTTAGTTAAAAATATAACAGGAAGGGAACAGAGTGGTTTGCTGTGTAGCACACTGGAGGCTTAAAAGTATTACCAATTTTATAGTATGGTAATGTATAGCAATTTAATGGAATTTTGATCAAGAAAAATAACATTGGATATTCCTCTCGGTCTCATTCTTAAAGATCAGTGAAACAAAGGCCTTGAACTGGCAATAGCTTTATAGGTTTCTCTCCAAAGTGCAAAGTCAAGTTGCAAAGTGCATATTATTTTGTAGTTTTCTTTACGCATCTGATAAAATCCACCCAGTACGCATACTGTGATCGCCAAAAGGAATGCAGCCAGCTAGATTTCACTGCTTCATGCAGGTCAGAGTTTCAGAAATGCAAGTTATATTTTAAAAGTTTCCAATCTAGATAGAGATAGCTAATGTGGAACTCACATTAGTCACAGCTACCTTGCTCTATTAGTTTCCGGGGAACTTAATCACAACTAACTTTATTTGGACTGAGACTTCATTAGTTGTGATTATATCCTGCCTTTCTTCCACAAGCAATGGGATTCAAGATGGCTTACAGCATAACCAATACAAATTAATTAAAACAATACTAAAAAGATTAAGCATAAAAAAGTTAGTAGACACAGATAGCCCTTCCCTCCATGAATTCATCTATCTAATTCCCATTTTAAAGGCACTGAAGTTTGCAAGACCAAAATTCTAAAAACACTAATTATGTGCTGGGTGAAGTCCCCCCCCCCCGCTTTCTGTTTGTTCCCAGCATTCAGTTTCATTGGATGGGCCCTGGTTCTAGTATTGTGGAATGGGGGAAACCTCTCTGTCCATGCAATGCATAAATTTATGTCAATTATGTCCGCCTTAACTGCCTTATTTTCAAGCTACAAAACCCCAAACATAGTAGCCTCCAGCCCTCTGATATTTTGATTGCCGTCTTCTGCAGTTCTACAACAGCCTTCTTGAAACACAATCAGAACTGTATTCCAAATATGACCATATCATAGGTTTCTATGTTGACATTACAATATTAGCAGTCATGGGGCCCAATCCTATTCAACTTTCCTGTGCCAATGTAGCTGCAATGCAGCCCACAAGGTAAGCCTTCAGGAGCCCTTTGAGACTGTTCCCCACCCCACAAAAGCAGGATGCAGCCTTTTCATATCTTTTTGGTACAGCTGGATCACTGTTGGAAAGACAGTACTCTTAGATCATCTGGGGGGGCCCTTCTGACTATGCCGCCACCAGGAGAGGTGAGAGGTGAGAGGGGCGGCGGCCAGGAAGAGGGCCTTCTCGGTGGTGGCCCCCCAACTCTGGAACACCACCCTTAGAATTGAGAACTGCTCCCTCTTTATTAACATTTCGGCGGGGGCTGAAGACCTTTTTATTCCAAAAAGCTTTTAACTGTTGACAGGCTGGCTGGCTGGTGTGTTATATTTTATATTTATGATCCACAGGGTTTTTGGCTTTTTAAATTTTATTGCTGTGTTTTATTTTGCTTTATTATATTGTTTTAATACTCTTTTATATTGTTTTTTAATGTTAAATTTTATATTTTTATGTAATGCCGCCTTGAGTGCCTTCGGGCATAAAGGCGGGGTAAAAATCTAATAATAAATAAATAAATAAATAAATAAATAAATAAAAAGTCGGATAGGATTGGGTCCATGTTCTCCACTGCTTTCCTAGTGACCTCAATCATGGAATGCCTTCTTCAAAACTGCTGCACGTGGGGTTCACATTTTTCCTGGACTATCCACCATGACCCCAAAACCTTTCCTGGTTCATCATTAATCGGAATCCATTAGCATGATTGTGAAATCAGGATTCTGCTCCCCACCCCACCCAATGTGCATCGCATTCCATTTATTGACACTGAATCACATTAGCCATGTTTGCTCATTCACCCCCCCAATCTGCAGAGGTCCATTTGAAGCTCACTATCTGTTTTAGTTTTCACTACCCTGAATAGTTTGGTGTCAACTGCAGACTTGTCACTGTTTACTCCAGACCCCAGGTCATTCATAAACACACAAATCAATTACACACACACACAAACACACAAACCAATTACAAACCATGACTGCAAAGTCAATGCAGACAGCAACACACTCAAAACACATTTAATTTCTGACGCACAAAAATAGGTCTCGTTTCTGAACACATCAGCATTTCATTATCTCATGTAACGCAGTTCAAGGTAGGTACAATTATTGTATTACAAAATAAACCAATAAAATGATTATAAAGCCATGGCATTTAAAGACTAACACATTCAGTACACACCCAGAAAAGGACGTCAGGCAATGATTTTGCCAAACAGAAAGTGTTTGATAAGGGGGTCCTTCTTAGGCAAGCAGCCCAGTCCGATAACACACACTTCCTCCTGCCAGCAACAGCATCCTTAGGGGGCTGTTGGAATGCCGGGGGGGGCAACTTGAGGTCAGGGTCACATTCATCCTCTTGCCCTGGGCTAAGTCCCAGTTGCAGAAACAGACCTGTATACTTGGACCTGTGCCTGCTAAAGTGCTGGTGGAAGTCCAAGTGGATCCATGTTGGCAGATCTGCCCCAGGAAGGGGATAGGATATGGTACCCATCCCCCTCCCTGGCCCAATCCACCCCCCTGCCCCCTAACACACCCTCCCTGCCTGGTGTAGAACTTCCTGCCAGAACTACCAACTTCTGCATTGTTGCAACATGCTTTATGGCACGTTTACATTAGATCATGCCGGTGGAGCGCACACTCTGCTAGTGCACAGGCACAACAGGATTGTGCCATAACAGGAGTCCAACTATGCAAAATCACATTTATAAACAAGTGCTTAATGAACATGCAGCTCCATGTGTGTTAAATAGGCCTCTGCGGATACTGTGAGCTTCGAAAAGAATCAACATTCTGCACCAAGCTAACCAAAATCAACACTAGGAAAAGCTGAATTAGAGACAATTTGTATCAGTTTACATATTTGCTTGCTGCTTTCCAACAATTGTGCTTGCTCTCATTGTATCTACTGCTAGTAATCTCTATGAATGGGAAGCCTAAACAGTCATGCCATCTGTCCCCAAATTCTACATTTGTTAGGTGGAAACAGTATGTTTTGTTTAAACTTATAAATATTTGAAGAGAGAAAAAACATCATTACATTTAAGCTCCCAGAACAGCAGTTACTTTACAGTAATTAAGTTTTAGTGTTTGCACACTGATCTATTTTAATTCTAATTGTGGGATATGAGGGCAAAACTACCGTCAGAAGCCAAATTTTAATATGGCCAATCTTTCTCCCTATCCTCACACCCCAATACAAATTCTCCTCCAGATGCAAATGATATCTATTATTACAATTTCAGTACTTAACATGCCAAATGAACTGTTGAGAATATTTTGATAGCTAGTGCTTAAAGTTGTCCTGCTGAAAGAAAGGAAGAGATGCTAATATCGTCAAAATTGTTCTTTAAATCAATTAGGATTTGCAAACCATGCACATATTGGAGTAAGAAAGGGACTTCAGAGGCCACACATAATATCAATGAGTGATCTTTCTGACAGGTTTTATTGGAAAGCTTATAATTTATTAGCAGCACTTAATATACTACAGGGTACAATCCTAACCTGGAGTTAGGCTGGCACAGTTAGGCCAGCAAAGTTTGGCCGGCACAAGGGATACTGTAAAGTATGTTTTGACCACTCTCAGAGTCAGAGAGGCCAGCACACAGATGTGCGCCATCCTCCCTGACTCAGAGAACGATCCAAACGCGCTTTATGGTGGCCCTTGTGCCAGCCACTTTGTTGGCCTAACTGTGCTGGCCTAACTCCAGGTTAGGATTGCGCTCACAGTGTTTTCTAATGGGAGGAAACAAATCCTGAAGGTATATTATATATCTTCAAAGAGCTTAAACAGCATGCTTGAGAAATAGCTTTGTTCATACTATCTATCCTCACAAGGAATGTGCAAAATCCTCCCTATTAAATCCACATATTTGCACCTTAAACAAAACTATGCATGCTGTATGTGGAGGACATCTATCTGCAGGAACAGGTATGTAATAATTTTCAAAAAGCATGCTTTTTTTTGAAAGGTTTACCTACATCCTCGAATAGGTGCCCATTATTCCCTGTTAAATAGGCTAATTCTATTTCACAAGGTGTCAGACTGATGCTCAGAAGATCACAATGTTAAATGGTCCGACCCATTAAGTAAAGTTATAGTGCAATGAATCATTGCTTCCTCACACCCCCATAGAACCATGATGACTGTTCAAAAGCACATTTATTCAGGACATTTCTTTAGAGCAGACATTTCTTTAGAGCAGCAATTTTCAACCAGCGTGAGCCCGCAAATAGTCTGCAGGAGTGCCATGGATGTTTGGGGGAAGGATTATTTATTAGTAGGGTCACTGGGGGATGTGAGCCTCCTGTATAGTGTGCCTTGTCAATTGTCCAAAAACTTACGGTGTGCCTTGTCAATTTTAGCACCATGTCAATATGCCCGGAGATGAAAAAGTTTGCAACTATGAAGCAGCAACTTTTCAAATATAGTGGGAGCCTTTTTTACCTGTGAGGGTTCTGTTCCTGGAACCCTTGCACATTAAAAAAAATCCATGGGTAATTAAATCCGTGGATTTAGCCCACACCCACATCCAAGCTCCAGGCCTCGTTTTGCCTTATAAGGCATTAAAAACGTAACATTGCCGAAATCTAGATGCAACTTTTTTTGGCTGAATCAGCCATTCTGAGGCCGGGTGCGCCCTTGGCGGGCCTCAGAGGAGCCTCTGAGAAGAGGCTTCAGGCTGAGCCTAACCTGGCTCAACACAGGTCTGGCGGATCGGGGGATCCGCGTTGAGTCAAATCCATGGATAATTAGGCTCATCTTGTACTAGGCTCAACTTTGTCTCTCCGAACTACAGCCTGAAGGCCAGATCTGGTACCTATCAAAACAAGAGCTCACCATTCTGCTGGGGAACCTACTTTTCATGCCGCCGATTGCCCCCAAACACTGCCAAGGCCAGTCGCTTCCGGGTTCTGTTGCCCTAGCAGGCTTTGCAGCAGGATTTCCGGGCAGGCACAGCTGACTGCAGCAATGGCTGGGAGCCATCGGCGGCACCAAATCAGGCTCCCCAGCAGAACAGTAAGCTCTGTTCGCACCAGGGACGACTTTTCCAATGCTCTGGAGACCCTAGTTTGGAGACCGCTTATCTAGTACTATAATCTAGTACCCATGTAATTGCAATGTATCCTAAGCCAGTTCAGAAATTGCCCCTTGTTCAAAGCGCAACCACTAGGCTGCTTTCTGGGACCACGTCTTGCCAATACAGTAATACACTGAACAGGGTGGGGAACATTTTCTCCAAAAGTCAAGTACTGCATGGAACAATACTAATGGAGACACAGTCAATCTAATGGGCAGGAAATGGGTTCTAACTAGTCCAGAATGCACTGCTCATTGAGAATGGCTGTCAGTCACCCTGGGACAAAGATTGCTGCAAATAATAAAAGCTGGCAGCATTGTGGAAGGTATGCTAGGGGTGCTCATTTTTGTTAAAAACGCATTAAAACACAAAACTCTGCCTTTCTGGAGTGAAAAATATCTGAACAAAACAAAAAAAAAATACTTGAATCTTGGTAGCTTAAGATATTTTCAAAAAAAGAAGTTACTTTTCCAAATAGAAATAATACTTTGGCTGCTTCTGATGACACTATATTGAGTACATTAAAAGCATTTAAAATTACTAAAAATGAGAACTTGGAATGAGAGAATAAAAACACATAATACTGCTTTCTGCCTTTCACTTGACAAAACCTGTGAAAAAAACATTTTCAAACACCTCTAGATATGACTGTAATTAAGCTGCTCCTTTGTTTGCAGTCTGCATCCAAACACCATCTATATATTCTTGCACATCCCCTGCAGTCATCAGAGAAAGCCATTCTCAGGATTCTACTACCATCTGAAGCCAGATTGTGGCAAGGAGCAGGGCCTTCTCGATTGTGGCACCACACCTCTGGACCCAGCTGCCTGGAGACCTGAGGGAATCTTCCTTGGTATATGGTTTCCAGTGGGGGTTGAAAACCCATCTGTTTCGTCTGACCTTTGAGAAGGAAGTATTCCTTTGTTGTTGTTCAGTCGCTAATATAAGTCGTGTCCGACTCTTTGCGACCCCATGGACCACAGCACGCCAGGCCTCCCTGTCCTCCACTAGCTTCCGGAGTTCGCCCAACTTCATGTTCATTGCTTCGGTGACACTATCTAACCATCTCATCCTCTGCCGCCCCCTTTTCCTTTGGCCTTCGATCTTTCCCAGCATGATCTCTCTTTTCTAAAAAGTCCTCTCTTCTCATGAGGTGGCCAAGTATTCCTTAAGGACCCCTTGTTTTTTAACTTTCTCAAAACTTTTATGCTGCTTGACATCATTTTATAGGCATTTTGCTCTTCAAAAGAGATCAAGAAAGTGAGAAAATCTAAATGGACCAAACAGAAAAAAAACATGAGAAATAAAACTTTCGCGCTACAGGCAATTGTCCCAATTCAGCTAGAAGCAGCGGCGTCATGCAGCCGGAACGCTGGGCGGGAAAAACGGGCGGGATGCCACTCACCCGTTCCTCCCGCCCAGCGTTCCAGCTGCATGACACCGCTGGCTAGAAGCACATGTATTCGTAGCTGCTCAGGAAAACGAGCAAGAAACTCTGTGACCTGTAGTTCTGTGATGGGTATTCTCAGCAGACTATAAATTTCAACATTATTTAGGGAGAAGAGTGTGATGCCGTTATTAATACGTATATATTTGTAATAACGTATGAATATTTTTAATAATACACCCTTCACAGGATCAGCAGAGCATCACAAATTCAGTTGATCATATGCAAGGTTGAGTATCCCTTATCTGGACTGCTTGGGACAGGAAGGTGTTTAGATTTTGGATTTGTCTGGATTTTGGAATAATTGCATAAATATAATGAGAAATGCTTCATTTTGCTCTTTTCATTGTTACCCATTTGGATGTCTGCTGACCTCTGACATTTTTCAACAACGGCACATACCACAGAGCAGAAAATAGAAATTACAGCCTGTACATGGGAATGAGCACAAGTCCTTCCAGTGTTCACACTACAAAATGTTTGTTTTTGAAGTCTTGGACAAAAATGTCTGGATTTCAGATGTCTGGATAAGAGATCATCTACCTTTATTTTCTAGGATTAATTTTCATTTTCTTTAAAAACAAACACACACCTCTTTCTATTGCTCATTAAAACTCCTTAATATATCTCCACCTACCAATTGTTGAGGCTTGCATATATAGTTAATTCAGAGGTAGGAACACTTAATAGCACTTAACAGTAATGTGTTCCCTCTCAGAGTGCGAGCCTAACCTGGAGTTAGGCCAGCAAAGTTTGGCTGGCACAAGGGCCAACGTGAAGTGTGTTTGGACCACTCTTTGAGTCAGGGAGGATGGCGCACGTCTGTGTGCTGGCCTCTCTGACTCAGAGAATGGTCCAAACGTACTTTACAGTGTCCCTTGTGCCAGCCAAACTTTGCTGGCTTAACTGTGTTGTCCTAACTCCAGGCTAGGATTGCACTCTCAAATTATTCATTGCAACGAGAACAAAAGCTTTCAATTAGCATGCACATTATAATGGGTTTCTCCCCATCCATGTTATTACAGTATTTACACATTTCATAAAGTATATTTCATAAAGAAAAAAATAGATTCCTACACCAGTGAGCTCAAAAACTTAAAAAACAACAACACTCATATATAATATTTAATTTTTCTCAAGGCATAGAAACAAGCTGGTTAATGAGATACTGATTTTATATGTATCATTTTTCTATTCTAAGAACCACTGACCCACAAACACAGTGCTTGAAGGTTAAGGAACCTTAAGCAGAAAGTGTGCAGACATAAAGGTTGCATTGGAAGAATGTAATTGCAAGTTGTATTTTAAAAAGGGTTTTCATGACCAAACACGTCTAGGCACCTAGCCAAAATCAGCGTAGTTGTTTGTAATGGTACCATGCCCGGGAGCCTCAAACACTTAAAACTGAAGAGAGACTACTGTGTAATTCTACATGAATTCCAGATTTACACCCCCAAGATCATAAAATATCCTGAGAAATGGGGGACACGAATACAGTATGACAGAGATGGCTAAAGCGGCAGCCAAGGGAGAGATCTGAAACCCAAAGCAACTTCTCATGCTTCTTCGTAACCCCAGCTGTGCTAAGACGTTTGCTTACAAAAAATACATTCCTGATTTTGAATATCAAAGCAGGGTTCGCTTGCACTTTAACAGTAGTCCCTCTGCTCCAATTTTCTATGCAATGCTGCGATTGCGCCTTGGTGCATACGCTCCACAAGCTCGTTCAGTGCTCTACTAGTTCAGAGACTGCTGCGCACCAGGAATGACTTTCCTGATGCGAATGGGGCTTACCGTTCTGCCAGGGAGCTGCCATTCCATGCTGCTGATTGCCCCCAAACTGTGCTCTGGCCGGCTGCATCTGCTTGGAAATCTGAATGCAAAGTCTGCCGGGGTGACTGAACCCAGAAGCGGCAGGCCAGGAAGTAGTGTGGGGACAATGTGGCGGTGTGGAATGGCAGCTCCTCATCGGAATGGTAAGTCCTGCACCTGGGGGACAGATCTGGACACGCACTGGATCCAGCTCGGGGGCTGGGGTATAATAAGGCATGTTCTATCAATCAATCAGTATTTCTACAGTATCCATATTAGATGATACACCATATATTATGAAGCCAAACCAGTCTTGAGAATGATATACTGTACATCCTTGACACAAGCAAATCAACCACACAGCCCTCCCCCTTTCCAGCATCCCATCTTCTCATATTTTCAATATGGCTGCCCATAGATATTTCATGGCCCACCTGAAATTGGCTTATGACCCACTGGTGGGTCCCGACCCACAGTTTGGGAACCACGATATAGACCATTTCCCCCTTCAAAAGCATTTGCAAAGTAACAACTGATATGCAGAAGCTAAAGAGAAAGGGATAAAACAATGCCTGTATCCCTACCCTTATACCTTGTCTCAAGTACACCATTTGCAGCTGATGTTATTCATAAGGAAAACGGTACTCTTCCCTCCAGTCACTATGGATACGTAGAGAAAACAAACTGTCAGGCAATGCATCATATGGGAGACTGAATTTCAGGGTTGGCACTAACTTCTAAATTGGATTAGGTAGATACCCGATAGTGCTAGCTACTAAGTTTGAGACTTTGGGGCATTTTTCCTTTTTGACACTTCCTATACCAACCCCACAAAACTGCTTCTAGGATTTGCAAGGCAGGGTGGGGGATGGATTTTTGGAGAGACCGAGAAATTTAAAAAACCAGTTTGGGACTACAAGTATTACTCAAGCAAGTCTCTTGGAAAACTTCCAGTGCATGCCTCAAGGTAACTTCTGATCTCTATAGCATATCCCTGAAGAGCAATAACTGCAACGTCTAGGACACAAATGTTAACTGAGGCTGCTCTTTAACAGAAAATAAATGAGAGCAAATTCACGAATAAGTCCCAAGACACAGGAAATGACACAAATTCCTGTCAGAGAAAACAGATTCTGGAGTTGCTGAACACAAGTGAGAGCACAATCCTAAACTGGTTTGTTGTTGTTGTTTGTTGCTAAGTCGTGTCCGACTCTTCGTGACCCTATGGACCACAGCATGCCAGGCCTCCCTGTCCTCCACTAGCTTCCGGAGTTCGCCCAATTTCATGTTCATCGCTTCGGTGACACTATCTAACCATCTCAATCTTTCCCAGCATGAGGGTCTTTTCTAAAGAGTCCTCTCTTCTCATGAGGTGGCCAAAGTATTTGAGCTTCAGCTTCAAAACTGTAGTTAGACTGGCATAAACTAAGCCAGCAAAGTTTGGCCAGCACAAGGGCAACCATAAAGCATTTTTGGATTCCTCTCGGAGTCAGAGAGGATGGCACACGTCTGTGTGCTGGCCTCTCTGACTCCGACAGTGGTCCAAACATACTTTACAGTGGCCTAACTCAGGCCTAACTTTGCTGGCCTAACTCAGTTTAGGATTGCACCCTAAGCTCCAGTAGGAGAGTTATGCAGAGAAGAATATCTATTTTGGTCTTTCCTCAGAGACCCCTTTCAGCACACAAACCAAAGAACTATAACCATGTTTTCATTTACAGCAGTGGTTCCCAAACTGTGGCTGGGGCTCCCTGAGGAGCCATGGAAACCAACCAGGGGAGCCACGGAATTCTTGTGAAATACACCCTTTACAATGTACAGCAATGGTTCTCAAACATTTTCGCACTGGGACCCACTTTTTTAGAATTACAGTCTGTCCAGGTCTCACCAGTGGGTCATGAGCCAATTTCAGGTGGGTTGCGAAGCACCTAGAGCAGCCACTGAAAATATGGAAAGATGGGACACTGGAAAGGGAGGGCTGTATGGTTGTTTTGCTTGTGTCGAGGTTGTAAATAGGCTTTTTTCTTTCTGATTCACTTTGCTATTGGAAAATGGCTGAGAGATAACCCAACTGATTGCTGCATTCTCAGGAAAGCAGCAGGCTCTGTGGTCACAGTGACAGCATTTCTGGTCATGACATCGTTTCTGGTGAGTCCAGCACAGATCGTTGTTCTAAAAAGTAAGTCCCGGTGCTAAAAATTTTGAGAACCACTTCGCTAAGTGGTTTCGGGATCAACAACGTCTTAAAGACAATATTTTGGAGAAAAAAAGTGCCTTAGACCAAGGAGCAGCATTCATTTCAGCAGTGTATTGGTAGAAGCAAAAAGAAACTGAGAACAGATCACTTTCATTTCTGAGAAAGGGCAAGTGGTTCTTCCATTTGGAATTTCACACTACAATCAGTTTGTACTTTGGCTGAACCCAACCTAGCAATTGATCTTGAACTCCGGATGTGTTTCGAGATGGGGAGCACTAACCCGAGATCTTTCCCCCTTCAATTGACAGATTTGAGTTCCCTGCAAGGTCTTAGAGAAGTGCTTAGGGTGCCTTCCAACTGCTGAGCAATGTACTGCATATTAAGTGAACTCAAAAGCAGTAAAAAAAAAATCCAATTAAAATGTATTGTGCCCTACAATTGATACAATTGGTAATATCTTTGCTGGCAGGAGATTGCAAGGAAGTTCATGGAGCAAGGCAAATGAAAACATGTCAGACTGAAGATCAAAGAGTTCTGGCTGGTGCTTTCTGTTACGCCATTGACATTAATTGTAGCATCTCATCGGTAACAAGCAAAAGGAGACAGGATTTTAACCTACACAGGGATTGGCACAGATATCAGAGATATGCAGTCAATATGTGACCTCATTATCTGAGAACTCACTTATCTGAATTGCCACTTTCCTCATTATCTGCGCTTCTGTTCTCATTATTCACTATGCAGAGATCTTCCAAAGGCTGCAGGGGCCTTCAGAATGGCACCTACAACCAGCACTGACCCCTTTAAAATGGCCAGCAGAAGCATCCAGCGGCCACGTTTAAGGGGTCCATGCTGGTCACAAGTGCCATTCTGAAGATTCCTGCAGCCTCTGGAAGGTCTCTGCAGCATTCAGAGATCTTCTGGCACTTCCTGCTACTCTCTGCTAGCTTCCTGAAGGTTTCTGCTGGATTCTTCTAATGACAGATAGGGTATCTTTGCACCTAACCTCATTGATCCTACAAGATCAATGATTCGTTATTTGCGAATGTGCTATCCGCAAGAATTTCCAGGAAACTAACCCTAGCGTATAATGAGAATTGACTGTACATCAAGAGCTAGTGACAGAGTTGAAAACTGAGATACACCAACATAGAGTCGTCAAAGTTGTGCTTTTACCTGACACTTGGTTAGGCCACAAAACAGGGTTAAATGGAATCTTCACCATTCGACATAAGGGCCACCATAAAGCATGTTTGGACCATTCTTGGAGTCAGGGAGGATGGCGCATGTCTGTGTTCTGGTTTCTGACTCTGTTGTTGTTGTTCAGTCGCTAAGTCGTGTCCGACTCTTCGCGACCCCATGGACCACAGCACGCCAGGCCTCCCTGTCCTCCACTAGCTTCCTGAGTTCGCCCAATTTCATATTCATTGCTTCGGTGACACTATCTAACCATCTCATCCTCTGTCGCCCCCTTCTCCTTTTGCCTTCAATCTTTCCCAGCATGAGGGTCTTTTCTAAAGAGTCCTCTCTTCTCATCAGGTGGCCAAAGTATTGGAGCTTCAGCTTCAGCATTTGTCCTTCCAGGGAGCAATCAGGCTTGACTTCCTGGAGGATTGACCGATTGGATCTCTTTGCAGTCCAGGGGACTCTCAAGAGTCTTCTCCAACACCACAATTCAAAAGCATTGATTCTTCGACGCTCTGCCTTTCTTATGGTCCAGCTCTCACAGCCATACATGGCTACTGGGAAAACCATCGCTTTGACTATGCGAACCTTTGTTGGCAGGGTGATGTCTCGGCTTTTGATTAAGCTATCTAGGTTCACCATACTGACTCTGAGACTGGTCCAAACATACTTTACGGTGGCCCTTGTGCTGGCCAAACTGTGCGGGCCCAACTATACCAGCTGAACTCCAGGTTAGGATTGCGCCCTAACTATTGTTTGCTGGTAGGAAGCAACAGGAAGGGTCATTGTTATGCCCTGCATGTGTATGTCCTACTGACAGCTGAATCTTGGTTTATTGTTTTTATACTATTTGAACGTCTTCCTCAATTTGATGGATGCATGTTTTATTGACTTGTTGTGAGCTGCCTTTGGAGTCTCTTGGGGACACAAGTATTTTAATAGGTTAGCTACACAACAATCCACAATGTGGATTGCTTATTCGCTTGCTTTACAGCTTGGAGGCTGGGCATTCCTTCTGAGCCTTCAGACTGCTGGAAAAGCACTGTAACGTATGACCTGTCCTCAAAAGTTCCCATGATCAATTATTTGCACACCACTGGCTCCAACAATACTCCACTCTGAAACCCAACGAATCATCCAGTTTCACCAGAATTTATCTGAAATGCATTATGTCGCTGTTAAATGCTGGTTAAATAAAAAACTTTTTTTCAACAAACTGCTTTAAGTAATTTATTCTGGGAGAAAGAACAGTCAAAAGCTTAAGTGTATCATATGACACTAGAATACCTGGCTGACTCTCTAGCATGACTCCAGGATAAATTAGTCAATTCCTCCACAAGCACAAAGAGAGAGGAAAGGAAAGAAACCCAACTCCTCCCAAATTTGACTTAAAACAAAGCTCATTCTTGTTCCCGCTGCAGCCCTGCTATGGATTTCAATCTCTTGGATTAAGAACACATGCAAATTTGGTCATTTATCAGACATTTCAGTCTGCTGCTCAAATATAAGCAATACAAAAGGGGCTGGTTGCAGCATATGCAAAACAGATTTTCACTTTGCCTCCTCTTCACCTTTTCCACAATAATTTGGCTACCATGCTGGTCAATTGATAGGTCAACATATTGCCAGTTCCATGATCAAGTCACTGCCTGCCTACCAGCCACCAGCCCATATAGGGTGGCAAAAGGATTTGGCTCAAGCTATGAAGAATGCCAGTTGCAGGGGAGTAGCAACAAGATGCAGGTATCTAGTTGTCTTGTGTGCTCCCTGAGGGATCTCGTGGGCCACTGTGAGATACAGGAAGCAGGACTAGATGGACCTTGGTCTGATCCAATGGGGCTGTTCCTATGAGTACATGTCTGAAGAGGAACATCTTGTTCTGGTGGCTGTTAAAGAGAAATGCTGTGGAGAATCTTGACTGGCCAGTGTTTACTTCAGAATGCCAGGTGCAAGGGAGTGGCAATGGAATGCAGGCAGCCTGTTGTCTGGTGTGCTCCCTGAAGCATCTGGTGAGCCACTGTGAGATATGGGAAGCTGGACTAGATGGGCCTTTGGCCTGATCCAGTTGGGCTCTGGGGAAGGAGTTCCAGAGGTCCAAGAATGGTTCTGCTTATCATCCAAACACTGAGAGTTCATCCCGAGAACTGCAGAAAAGTTGCATGTACAATGCTGTGCCAAGAGTACCTTCTGCAAAAGCTTTGAGCGCATGCCACACATAAATCCCTATGCAGTTACACATGGTCGTAGACGATGTAACATTATCCTCCCAACTATACATGCATAAGACTTTGTTCACAGGTATCAGTGTCTATCTGATGAAATGAGCATGAGCAAGTGGATTCTTTGCATAGCACCGGACCAAGTGTGTAGAGATTAGCAATGCTTACAGATCCCATCTCTACTAATGCACTCCATTTCATCTCTACTCTCATCTCTACTGAATACTGAATCTACTCTACTGAATGCATTTACCAGATGTAAGACTCCATGATTCTCCTAGACCAGTGGTCTCCAAATTGGAGACTGCTGCATGCCTGAAACGGCTTCCCCGGTGTGAAGGGGCTTAGCGTTCTGCTGAGGCGCCTCCATGTTGCACAGCCGATCTCCCCTGAACTGTGCTCCGGCCAGCCTCATCTGCCCAGAAATCCGGGTACAAAGCCTGCCAGGGTGCCAGAACCCAGAAACAGCCAGCAGAAGCACAGGGCAATCAGTGGTGCATTACAGATGCTCTCTCACGGAATGGTAAGCCCCATTGACCCGGGGAACATATCCAGATGGGCGCTGGATCCAACCTGTGGGCCAGAGTCTAGAGAGGGCTGTCCTAGAGTATATTTTGCAACATTTCCTAAGAGGGGGGATTCCTATCACCCCTCCCCCATGAAGCACACAAAAACATCCTGGGAATGGTAGATCTGATGTACTGTCTACTCTGACTAGCTATTCTGACTAGCACTAGCTTTCCTGGATATCCAGCAGAGATCTTGGAGCCCTACTTGGAGATTCTGAGGATTGAACCAGAGATCTTCTGCAAGCCAAGCATGTTCTCAGCCACTGTGCCAAAATCTCCCCCGGAGAGAAGAATAATGGGAGAAGAACTACTTTTAAATTGCTGTACAAGAAAATCCTTTCAAGCCTTCAAGAAAGGTATCAAAATCTACAAAGCGAAGTCACCAGATTATTAGGACGACAAGAGGGAACAAAACCATCAAATAAGACAAATAGAATCACATCAGAAAAAAGTGAATAATGTTAACTGCCTTGAGACCCCTTTTAATATTAATTCTCCTAAAGAAAGTAACAATGAAGTTTAACACACAGGGAAGAAAAGTGAAGTGTGGCTGGTACGTACAGCTTTATTAATCTCCGGGAAATAAAACAACAGGAACAGGGGTTTCATGTGCCACTCAGTTTCCTTTATAAAAGATCCATGGGTTCCCTCTTATCCAGCAACTCAATGTTCTAGATAGACACAAAAATTCTTTGAAAGGCTGTGCTTAAAGCCATTTTTCATTAAGATAGTAAAAAAAAGGGAGTACTGCGAAAGTTAGCTGTTATTTATTTCTGACTGAAAAAGAAAGCAATGGAACATTACTTAGGTGTCCTCATCTATCAGACTGCTCTCTTGAACACACACAAATTACTCATCTAAAGCAAGCCACAACAACAAGCCACTGCAGCTGCTGAATACAAATTCTTTTCCTCAAGAAGCATTCTGGGAGGTGACCACCAAAATCTTTAGTTCAAAAGGGAAACCTTTAGGCATGAATGAGAAGACTTCTGCACCAGAGGGGTTGCCCACCAGCTGTAATGGGTGGCTGAAGGTAGAACCCTTGGGTCTCACAACAGCTTCAAGGGTGCAATTTGCAGCAGGAACATGGCAGAGGGGTAGGAGTGATGGTGGCAGGGGTTGCCTGAGGCATTTGGACCTGCTGCAGCTAGGACCTCACCCCTTAAGGTGAGGCTTGTAGGACTGAAGAACTGTGATGACACAAAGCAGAGGAACTTGCAGGTTCATAGGGCCATCTCCCATAGAACAGGCACCGCATCAAACTACAACCAACATGAGAGTTCTTAATTTAATAGCACAGAGTCCCTAGAATTTACAATATTTCAGATCCATACTCAAAGACTGAGAACACCTCCTAAAGAGAGGGAAGTTTTTGCTAACCTTAACAAAGGTGGCAATGGAAGGAAAGAGACAAGGAAGACCAATAAGAAAAAAAGCAGATTTAGAAGATAAGTGCATTCTAGAACAGTAGCCAAGAACCCTGTCCAAAATTCTCCTACAGAGAATCAGGGCGCAATCATAAGAACATCAGAAAAGCCCTGCTGGATCAGGCCAAAGGCCCATCTAGTCCAGCTTCCTGTATGTCACAGTGGCCCACCAGATGCCTCAGACAGCACCCAAGGCAACAAGATACCTGCATCCTGCTGCCACTCTCTTGTATCTGGCATTTGAGGTAAATTTCTGAGGTAAATAATAATTTGCAACCTAATCTGGGCCTTAAGAACATAAGAAGAGCCCTGCTGGATCAGGCCAAGGTCCATCTAGTGCATCTTCCTGTATCTCACAGTGGCCCACCAGATGCCTCAGACAGAACACAAGACAACCAAATACTTGTATCCCACTGCCACTCCCCTGCATCTGGCATTCTAAAGTAGCCTATTGCACCATCCCCAAGAAAGCCACCAGAATAGGGTTGGGGTTTAACTTTATTAAACATAATTGTAAAACATGTAACCTGTAACACCCATCCCTCCCTCCCCAGTCTGGGGTAGGCAAAAAAACTGCCATCCATGGCCAACTGGGATGACAGAAAGCGCCACTGGACCAACACTAGCAGCAGTGTCGGACCAATGGTGTCACACTGTGCCACTCATGCACCAGCCAAACTCAGCTGGCGCAAGAGCAGTTCTGGGTGGAGGGAGGGTGGAACTGGGCGGGTGGTGAGTAGGCTGGGAGGTGTATTGGTCCGGGGAGGGGGGTGAAGCCATTAGGCCTCATCCAAGCCTCCGTCCCCAGGCCGCACAGCCCTGATTCGGGCCCTATGATTCGCCACAGGTGCAGATCTTAGCAGCACATATGAGAAGCTGGAGCCTACCCTGGGGCAAGGGCACCGGCTTAGCGAGACCTAAAGTCAAAATCTCCAAACCTAAAGCTTACTAGATGACACTGGGCCGCTGGTAGCTTTCCCTCAGTCCAACTTACATGTATGTACACACCTTGGAGGGAGGATAGAATAAAAAGGTAATGCAAATCCAGACTTGGATTTTACATCTGTCTTCACAGAAACTACAACAAGCCCCAAACAAGAAGAAAGGGACGTTTTAATTTTTGTCTTCTCAGCTTTATATTAGAGATGAACCTTATTACATTTTAAAATTAAAAGCAAGGCAACATTGAAATATTCTTCTTTAAAGATCACTGCCATTGTTTCCCTGAATTAATAAGTTTTTCCCCATCTAACATTTAATGTTTTGGTGTCATCACTTAGAAGGAAATACTCACTTGCTTGCATGCTCACTCTCTGTGGACTCTCTGTAGAATAATTATCCCTTTGTTAAAGACATTTCTGTTTGCCTTCATTTGTGATTCACTTCAGCAAAAGCAATGGAGCAAAGATTAGTCACTGATTGTCAGCCAAGGCTTGATACTGTAAAGGGCACGATCCTAACCTGGAGATAGGCTGGCATGGTTAGGCCAGCAAAGTTTGGCCAGAACAAGGGCCACCGTAAAGTGTGTTTGGACCACTCTCGGAGTCAGGGAGGATGGCGCACGTCTGTGTGCTGGCCTCTCTGACTCCGAGAGTGGTCCAAGCATACTTTACGGTGTCCCTTGTACCAGCCAAACTTTGTGAGCCTAACTGTGCCAGCTTAACTCCAGATTAGGATTGCGCTCTAAATTAGAGGGCGAATGTGGACTCTTTGAGAAGAGTCAACCTGTAATGCTTCACTAGTTACAATATATGTAGTCAACAAATGAAAGGCTCTGAGCCAAAAAGGGGTCAGAATGGTGACTAATGGTTAGGGCAGCAATTTTCAATCTTTTTCATCTCATAGCACACTGAGAAGATACTAAAAAGGTCAAGGCACACCATCAGTTTTTTGACAATTGATAAAGCATACCACGATGCCAATAGGGGGGCTCACATCCCCCCACTGGCCCTATTAGTAAGTGACGTTCCCCCAAATTCTTGTGGCACACCTGTGCACCACTCACGGCACACCAATGTGTAGCAGCCCAGTGGTTGAAAATGGCTGGGCTAGAGCAGTGGCCATGAATTAGGGACTCAGGTACAGGACTTGTATCTCTGCTCAGCCATGAAACTCAGAGAGTTCCTAGCTCAGGGTTTCTCCAACTGTGTCTCTGGTGGGCCTGGGTTGGATCATCCCACCCCACCCACCCTTCCATCTGGCTTGCTCCAAATTAGAGCCCTCCTGATGCAATTGGAGGGCACACCGGGCCTCCGCAGGCCTCCAATAGCAGTAGACAAGTCACGATTGCATTCAGGGTTCATGAAAGTGACTTCCTGTTGCTTCCAGAGGCCTGCGGAGGCCCAGTGCCAGAGGAGAAGGAGGGTAGCAGCACCCTCAACCGTAGAATAGGTGGATCACAGCAGGGGGAAGTTTGAGAACCTCTATCCCAGGCCATTCACTCAACTGTGGGCCCAATCCAGAAGGCCCATGTTGCTGGCGGTACATATGTACCACGGGCAAAAATGTCAAGAACGTCCTGTAAAGCTCGCGTTTATGCTTGCGTTGGAGTGGCGCTCATTCTGCGCCAGGACCCAACACGAGCAGGTGGCAATCGGCGCTCCAGCAGCACCGGCCATTAGTAAGCTCGTTTGGAACAGGGGGAGGCAGGGAGGTGGGGAGGAACCGGGTGGAGGAGGGGAGGAGCCCGCCATGAGAGGGTAGGACCAGGGGTGGTTCCCCGCCCCCAACAACTCAGAGACAAGAATGAAGAGAGTAGTATCAGACCTGGCAGGCCATGATCCACCTCAAATGGGATAAAGCACCAGGGAGGTACACTTACGGTAAAATTCTAGAGATCGATCGGTAGAATCAACTGCAAGAGTCTCCCACTGATTTATGGCTGCACTGCAAGAGGTACATTATATCAAAGTTCTGATTGAACTGCAGGACAGTTTCTATGGGGTTTTCTACGTGCACCTCGTATACCGAAAATCAGGGTGCCATCTCTGGGCACCAACTGTGGTAGTGTCAAAAAGAAATTCCAAACATTCAGAGCTACAACCCATTTCCTGAGTTTGGAATGTTCGGAATCAATATTTCAAAATATCCAGAATTCTATCTGCTAAATAGTTCCTTCTTGGGGTGCTGGTTGGGAAACAGTCAAAAATAATATTTCTCTTTGCACTGCGATTTTGTTAACGGGTACAGAACTATGATGTGAAAAGGCAACTTTACAAGCACGTTCTAGGCTAGACTTACCAGACGCCTCCTCTCTTCTTCCACTGCAATCAGTAACCGAGCAAATTCCTTCAACGACTGGGCTATGAGAAACAAATAAAATAATTAGTCATTTTGCTTTTTTGTGGTCTTTTTGCAAGAAAATAAGAGTTGTGAGGCAACCTATAAGGAAAAAAAATTCTACAGTTACTTTGAGTGGAGAAGCAATTGAAAAGAATCCGGTTTAAGTTGTCTAAACAGGGTAATTCAAAAAGGGGTTGAGAATAAAACGGCCAATATTATTATGCCATTGTACAAAGCGATGGTAAGGCCACATCTGGAATATTGCATATAGTTCTGGTCGTCACATCTCAAGAAGGACACAGTGGAGCTGGAAAAAGTGCAGAAGAGATTACGGGGCTGGGGCACCTCCCTGATGAAGAAAGATTGCAGCATTTGGGGTTCTTCAGTCTAGAAAAAAGGCGCCTGGGGGGGGGACATGATTGAGACATACAAAATTATGCATGAGAGGGATAGAGTCGACAGGAGGCGGTTCTTTTCCCGCTCTCAAAACACCAGAACCAGGGGACATACACTGTGTTGAGTGTGAGTGTCGGGAGAGTGAAAACAGATAAAAGGAAATACTGTTTTTACCCAGCAGGTAATTAATTTATGGAACTCCTTGCCACAGGAGATGGTGATGGCATCTGGCCTAGGGGCCTTTAAAAGGGGATTGGACAGATTTATGGAGGAAAAGTTCAACATGGGCTATAGCCCATGATGGGTTGTGCAACCTCCTTATGTTAATAGTAGGCTACTTCAGAATGCCAGGTGCAAGGGAGTGGCAACAGGATGCAAGCATCTAGTTGTCTCATGTGCTCCCTGGGGCACCTGGTGGGTGGGTATGATACAGGAAGCTGGACTAGATGGGCCTTGGCCTGATCCAGCAGGGCTCTTCTTATGTTCTTTTGAAAGTTTGCAGCAAACGCCTACTCCCAGCAGCAGTTGCTTCCATCCAGCCACACAATCTCTTGAAGCTCGATCACAATGATCCTTCAGGAAGACCTCTAGAAGTCAAATCCAAATGTGCAACGTTCTTTGCTATAAGCAGTTTCTCAATAAAATATGTGAATGGATCCATTATATGGAGCATGGCTGACTCTTCCCCGAGAATGACATCCAAGGCATCCCCTAGAGAAGAGTTCACCACTTAAATCACCGGTCTCCAAAGTGGAGATCGCTGCAGTGGAGAAAGTGTCCCCGGCATGGACACCCCCTTCCAGACTGTGGGGGACGCTGCAAAAGACCCCAGTTACAGTCCCCAGGGGTCTTTGCAGCCAGCCACATCCAGCAAGCCTCATGGCCAGTATTCCATGCAGGTGCGGCTGGCCCAGTGGACTCCTGGGGGGAATGGAGTTGGGGTCTTCTGCAGTTTTCCCAGCGAAATGGAAAGTGCCATTCATGCCAAGAATGGATCAGGCAGGTGCCGAATCGAGCCCACTGGCCAGAGTTTGGAGTGGCTGATTTAAACTTACACATTTTTGTTTATTATTTAAAATATTTGTTTCTCACTTTTCCCTGATAATCAAGGCACCCAATGCACCTTATGTTGTGTTATTTTTATTTGCACACCCATGAGACACATCATCCAGGGAGATGATTGTCTGAAGCTGTAGACCTTGTATCCTGGCCAAAAGATTCCCCAACATGAGCAACTGTCTGTTCTTCTAATCAGGTGATGCTCACTCCATTTTGAGCATTGAGAGAATAAAGCTAAATCCCATTCAGTAGTCAACTGGTGTATGTAAACCTGACAAAGATATGGTAAGTAGCAGCAGTTGCGAATTTTGTGGCATAATTAAAGAAGGCGAAACGGAAGAGGATGGAAGAGTAGAAGTGCCTCGAGATGCTTCTGGTGACAGACAAGCAACCAAGAATTATGTTGGGTAGAAGAGGATTCCAAGCATGGGACATCAAGCAAGAAAACTGAGGTGTGACACACTTGTGGGTCTCAGTCACTGGTTAAACCCATGACTAAACTCTATTTTAAAATCAATCCACTGTAGTAGACAAAAGATTCAAGAAAACAAGTAGCAGATTTTACAAAGAAAATGGGTATGCTCAACAAGTTCAATATTTCCAGGACTACTCTTTGGGGAAAGACACAACATTTTTTGAAGATACGGAACCAATATGCTACTGTAGTGTTCAGATCATTAGGGAGTCTGACGGTAACTATCACAACAAGCAAAAAAATGTGGGAAATGGAAGTATGATAAAAGCATTAAGCCAGAGAACAAAAAACAAACCAGAGAATTATTTTCCTCCCAGAACGCTATACAATAAATATTTGGACAGACTGGTTTTCTTCCTGAGAAAACTTGCAAGATCAGAGCAGGCACTTTTACATTATGTTGGAATGCACTGATTTAGAAAACAGCCCACTTCATACTTCGAAGTCCAGCTTGAATTTGTCTGGACGAAGACAGCAGAGTAGTTTCCATGAGACATTATCTTTCTAAAGTAGTAAAAGTGCTACAGCATGGAAGGAAGCTGTTAGTGCCATAAGAATGTGTCCTTTTTGGTCAAATGATTTGACTCTTTCCATAAACACTAATTCTTCACAAATACAGGTGGGCCCCCATATCAACGGATTCCGTATCTACCGTTTCTACAGGGGGCCCTTACCTTCCATCATTATTAGTATGGATCATGAAAAAAATCTTCTTGCTTGGGGGTAGGGACAGGGGTAGGGACAGGATTATGGAGAAAGCAAGGGAGTTCCAGAAAAACATCTACTTCTGCTTCATTGACTATGCCAAAGGCTTTGATTGTGTGGATCACAACAAACTGTGGCAAGTTCTTGAAGAGATGGGAGTACCAGACCACCTGATCTGCCTTCTGAGAAACCTGTATGCGGGCCAGGAAGCAACAGTTAGAACTGGACATGGAACAACCAACTGGTTTCAAATTGGGAAAGGAGTACGACAAGGCTGTATACTGTCACCCTGCTTATTTAACTTATATGCAGAGTACATCATGAGACAGGCTGGGCTGGATGAGTCACAAGCTGGAATCAAGATTGCTGGGAGAAATATCAACAACCTCAGGTATGCAGACGATACCACTCTAATGGCAGAAAGTCAGGAAGACCTAAAGAACCTTCTGATGAGGGTGAAAGAGGAAAGTGCCAAAATTGGCTTGAAGCTCAACATTAAAAAAACTAAGATCATGGCAACCACTCCTATCACTTCCTGGCAAATAGAAGGGGAAGAAATGGAAGCAGTGACAGACCTTACTTTCCTGGGCTCCAAGATCACCGCAGATGGTGGCTGCAGCCATGAAATTAAAAGACATTTACTTCTTGGGAGGAAAGCTATGGTGAACCTAGACAACTTAATAAAAAGCCAAGACATCATCCTGCCAACAAAGGTTCGCATAGTCAAAGCTATAGTTTTCCCAGTAGTAATGTATGGTTGTGAGAGCTAGACCATAAGGATGAGATGGTTAGATAGTGTCGCTGAAGCGATGAACATGAAATTGGGTGAACTCCGGAAGCTAGTGGAAGGACAAGGCTCTCTTTATTCAGGTCTGAATGGAAGAAATGTTGCTTCTTCCAGCAAAGGCAGTAGATGACCCAGTCACACCCCTATTGGAACTGCTGTTGCTCCTATGGCGCTTGCATCAGGCCCAACTCTAGAACTGCAAGTTCTTAACCAACATACACGACGTATACATAAGATAGGCATGTTTTTTAGATATAACTGCAAGTCATCACCAGCATGCTTAACTCTATCATCTGTAGCAGTGGTTCCCAAACTGTGGGACCCACAGTGGTTCGTGAGCCAATTTCAGGTAGGTCACAAAGCACCTAGAGCAGCCATATTGAACATATGGGAAGATGGGATGCTGGAAAGGGGGAAGGGTACGTGGTTGTTTTGCTTGAGTCAAGGTGATAAATAGGCTTTTTTCTTTCTGATTCACTTTGCTATTGGAAAATGGCTCAGAAATAATCCACCTTACTGCTGCATTCTCAGGAAAGCAGCAGGCTCCGGCGTCATAATGATATCACTTCCAGTGGGTCCCGGACAGATTGTCATTCTCAAAAGTGGGTCCCGGTGCTAAAAGATTTGAGAACCACTGATCTACAGAAATACCTATGCAGTTATCAGGAACATCCAATTCACGTAGGAGCAACTTTTTATAATTTCAACCCTACAAACACAGACATCATTTTCATTTGTGGTAATGATGCTACAGAACATATTGTTTGAATTTTCACTTATATTCAGAGAAGTGAGGACGTACTTCATAAAACAGTTGAATTTCTTGTAAAGTCTGCAAGACAAACTACTTCCAGATTATTTCCCTGCAGAGTCAGTTTTTAACCACAACAGGATTTGTTACTTGTCACGCGTGTTACACTTTTACTTGTGGGTTTTTCTTCCCTATGATGGTGGTGTTCCTTGGCATATATTTGCTTAATGAAACTGAATCATATCTGTTCTATCACATACAACAATCTGTGCAACTGAATGTCTTCACACTCACTCTGCATTTTCTCCAAGCATGGGCTTTTCACAACCACCAACGTAATCTTGTGAATGTGTTCATAAGATTGGTCAGATACTCTGAGAAGAATTACTGATACATTCTCAGGAAAGCAGCAGGCTCTGGCGTCATAATGATATCCCTTCCAGTGGGTCCTGGTCAGATTGTCATTCTCAAAAGTGGGTCCCGGTGCTGGGAATGCAATTATACCATACCTCTAGGCCGGGCCTCTGAGGGGAATTTTATCAGGGGGTATAAAGTTCTTTTTGGGCTCCTTCCAAAAGGGGGAGGGAAAGTGGCTTAACAGGGTGGATGAAAGCCTGAAACAGGGCAGGTGAAATTGGGGCAAGGAGGCACAGCAGGGCAGGGGGAGGTTGGCGACAACCATGAACGTTTCTAGAACCTAAGTCTACCCCAACTGTTAAACGGGGCGTCCTGGTCAGCCCAGACTCCATCTTTCGCTCTCCAGGACAGCTGAGATCCCAGGAACTGGGAGGTAGGGGAGTATGTCACCCAGGTGGCGTCTACTTACGGCCAGGCAGCCCAACAAGGGGATTCTCAATTCTGCAGCAGACAAACGGCCAGCACAGTCTTGAGTGGACCCATTGCTGGCAGTCATGGTACCCTTGCCCCAAGGAGACTCCAATGACTACCACAGTGCCCACAGGATGCAGCAGTAGCCATTTTGGCTCCAGGCAGCTAGGATTGGGCTGCCCATTATCTGAAAAAGTTCAAGTTCCATGTTTCTCAGTGTGGTTATTTACCCAAGATCTTTGGAAATCTTTGGGCAGGACCTAAAACATGGGGGACTGGTTCATGGTCCACCAGTGGAATATTTCCAGAGGATGAATTGCCACCTGCTAGAATTCTGGGAATTCTGGGAAATAATGCTAGAGGTTGATAGATCTTTGTCTGATCTGACCAAGACAATTATTGCAGTCTCCAAATCACAAAACAGATTAGTACAGCCTTTCTGAAATGACCCTAAGTATGTACATTCACTGAAACGACCCCTTCACTTTGTACATTTAACTCAAACTGGGAGATTCTTGTAAAAACAGAGAAATGCGCTGAACCCAAATAAAAGGCTAACCCAGAGGTTTTCAAACTGGGGCATTGTGACACCCAACCAGATAACCTCTGGCCCTGTCCCCTTAAGGGGTGGGAAGGACAGAAGGCAGCAGTGACTGAAAACTTGAAAAAAGCTATCATGACCTACTTCCGGTTTTGCGATCACTTTTTTTCAAGTTTCCAAGGCTTGCGGAGCCCTGCATGAGCTAAAATTACTTTCACATTCTCCTCATTGGTTCGTGCCCATTCTGATACACATGCAAAAGTTCTCTGCCAAATAGTTGCATGTGGCTAATGGGATGTATAAAGGAACCGAGCCCCATGGTATTCTTCCAAGCAAATTTTTATTTATTTATTTATTTATTGAGAGAGAGAGAGAGAGAGAGAGAGAGAGTGTAATAAAATTGGGGTTATGTTAGAATTTAGTTTAGCACTACGCCTTCAGTATTGCAGAATTTAAGTGCTTGAACACGGAATTTAGTATAATATCTTTTAGCAACTCCGCATAAGCTGTTCTCTATCACACTGGTCAATTCCTAGAATCATAGCTCTTCCTACAAGTTGTGTTTGTTCCCAAGTTAATGGACAAAAAATGTGGAGACTACAAAAACAAAAAATGATTTCACATTCCAAGGTACTGAACGTTTATCATGAACGGAATACTTTTAACATCTGTTTTCTATATAAATGCTGTTTTGCAAATCAAGTGCAACACCACATTTAGTGTGATGATGGGACTGATGTCTGAAACCAGCTCTAAAATTCTTTAAAAAAAAAAAAAAAAGCAGTTGCATAGTCATCCTGTATGCTTTGTGGGTTCTTTCATCAAAACTAAAACAGGTTTGCAGCTGTGTTCTCTGGAGTGTACCCAAATCTAGAAAAAAAGACCTGACAGCTTGAATTGTCTAATACACTTATTAAAAACCTTTGTACTTTTTTTAAAAAAAAATCCTTAGCTCTGCCTTCTGGAGAAGGAAAAAGGGGGCTATAATTGGCCAACTCTAATGGAAGCTTACGACTTAGGTCCAAAAATACAGTTTCGGTTATCTGTTAATAAAAATGATTTTGGGCTCCTCTCCATCATTTGGATTATATGTAAAATATGACCAAAAGACATTATCCACTTCAAAACATTTTAAGGCTATTCATACGCCCAGGGTTTAGCTTTGAGGAAAACAGATGTTCTTTCTATTGCAAGTTGTTTCCTGGTGTTATTCCTGAACATAATTTTTAACCCGTTTTGTCAGAAAGATAATCAGTACATTCTTCTTTCCAAACCCAATTTCAATCTATGAAACTACATTAAAGCCGCAAGAGTTAATCCAGGGGGCTAGCAATCATGGCTGTGATCTTGTGCCCCATTCTTCCTCAACAGGAAAATACCATGGGCCGAGGGAGGAGAATTCAGAATCACAGATTTCTGTGATTTCCAAAAGTGCAGAAAGCTGTGTTATGTGATTTTATTTTGTTACCACCATTTTCTCCCACCTCCAACAATGGGAGATGTTGGGCCCCACCGTAATGACGTGCATGAAGAGTGAAAGAGCAACTTCGGCAACGTTCCTCCTTATACTTGTGTACAGTATATTGCTACAGTACAAGCCGAAGGGAACGATCCTATCCAACTTTCCAGCATTGATGCAGCCATGCCAACAGGACATGTGCTGCATCCTGCAGTGCTGGGGCAGTCATGGAGGTCTCCTCAAGGTAAATGTTGGTTCCCTTACTTCAGGGCTGCATTCTGGCTGCACTGACATTGGAAATTTGGATAGGATAGGTTCCTAAGGCCATAATCCTCAACACCCTCACTAGGGCATTGGCCCCACGGAACACAGTAGCAACTATCTCCAAGTAAAAATCCTGCTCCCTAGGGACCTGGGCACATTCCTTATTCTCTCACACATTTCAGAACTTTGAAAAATTAACCTGCAATTGCAGGATACAATGACCTATTGTGCATTACACAGAATGCTTGACCTCCCTGGCAGACATTTTTCCCACGGTCCCTGATGTAGCAAAGCTGCCGTTAAATGAATGTTTTCATAGTTAAGAGACTAAGTATAGCCCTTGACATAGTTGTACTAAAATTAAACTTTCATTTCAAGCTAAGTTCCTTTTAATCTTTTTGAAAGGGCAATAGAGTAATTATACTGGATTTTGAGTGATATTCAACATTTTAAAAAGATTCTACTGTCATTCCGCTCTCTTGCTTAGACAAAGCCACAAAATGTGCACTGTGATTTTCATGGATGCGTAAGTAGCTGCTGGGAATGAATGCAGCCATAACTGCTAAAAACATCCATACAAAATGTAGCTCATGATGGACAAACTGAAGTGAGAAAGCCTGAGATTCACACACTCTTAGGGCACACTACTAACCTGGAGTTAGACCGGCACAGTTAGGCCAGCAAAGTTTGGCTGCCACAACAGCCACCATAAAGCGTGTTAGGACCACTCTGAGTCAGGGAGGATGGTGCACGTCTATGTGTTGGCCTCTCTTACTCTAAGAGTGGTCCAAACGTAATTTACCGTGTCCCTTGCGCCGGCCAAACTTTGCTGGCCTAATTGCACCGGCCTAACTCCAGGTTGAAGAGATGTGGTGGCGCAGCGAGTTAATCCGCTGTTGCTGGCCTTTCAACCACAAGGTTGGGAGTTCAAGACTGCGCGATGGAGTGAGCTCCCGTTGCTTGTCCCAACTCCTGCCAACTTAGCAGTTCGAAAGCACCTAAATGCAAGGAGATCAATAGGGACCACTTCGGTGGGAAGGGAACGGCGTTCCGTGCGCTACAGTGTATAGTCATGCCGGCCACATGACCATGGAAGCTTGTCCTCGGACAAACGTCAGCTCTACAGGCTTTGAAACGGAGATTAGCACCGCCCCCTACAGTCGGTCACGACTAGACCATTCGGTCATGGGGAAACCTTTACCTTTAACTCCAGGTTAGGATTGTGCCCTTAGTCATTGTATTAGACTAAATGTGCCCAGCATCAGTTGAACCATGTCCCTAGAAGGGTGTAAAAATCACACATATTATGAGAGTTCACCAAATTCAACACACATCAGATGGGTGTATATGCCAGGCACTACATAAGGCCTTTTCCTGGTTGCCACAACGTACACAATCATGGTGCCAGGGCTCATGCCTGAAGGCACATGGTGCAGCAACATGGTGAACCTATGCAGGCCTAGTTTGGGTTAAATATCTGGATGGAAGGCTATCTGGGAACCTCATTTACATCATAGTTCCATGATTCAGCTTCATTACGCACTACCAATGAAGGATCTGGGGAGTGCAAGACCCATTTTCTGCACAGGCATTCTCCACTCAACTGACACCAACCCCAACATCCACAAGATCTGTAAAGTTTAAAATGTTGTACACAGACAAGTTAAATTCATCTGAAAGCAACAGTATGCATTTCCTGTTTGTCCAGTACAGCATGGTTATTTTAAGACTTGCTAATATGTTCAATTTTTGCAAGATGTATTCTGGGGTAAATCAAATTTACTCTTTGCAGGAGACAGCTGTACTATATTCTCCCACCCTACCACAAAAAGTCTTTGTAATCTATCCATACTCTTCAGTCAAGATTTTCAGAAAGAAAGAAAAAAATCTGCTTATACCAAAGACTTGGATATGTTCCAAGTCTAGGGGCCCAATCAAGAAGGCCTGTATCGCCGGCGGGTACGTCTGTGCCGACGGGTACAAATGTGCTGTAAAGCACATTTGCAACACGTTTACGCTCATGTTGGAATGGAGCTCATTCAGTGCCTGGCCCCAAAGCAAGCAGCTGGCCGGTTGATGCTCTAGCAGCGCTGGCCATTGGTAAGCCCACTTGGGGCGGGGGGTGGGTGGGAGGCGAGGAGGGAGATGAACCAGGCGGGGGAGGGGAGGAGCTGGCCACAAGGGGGTGGGACCTGGCAGCAGTTTCCACTGACAGATTTTGTCCCCAGCGGTAGCTCAGGCAGCCCAATACAGGGCTGCTCAATTCACTCCCAGCAAAATAGCCGGCAGTGAGCCGAGGAGTCCCATTGCCAGCAGTGGGGTTTTCCCCGAGGGAAGGGGACAAATGACCCCTTCTCCCTGGGAGTCTCCAGCAGCTGCCTCGCTGCCGCTGGATGCAGCAGTAGGCTTTTGGCTACGGCAGTTCTGGATTGGGCCCGAGGTCCCTTTTTCCAAGGGTGACCGAAGAATTCAGATTGTTCTATTTGCCACTTGTTCAGTCGTCATCCAGTCTCTCCACTAGATAATATCCTCAACCTGAAATGTGTTGGAGATTGGATAAAAGCAGAAATAAGGTCATTTTAAGCATTGACTCTAAACACCACCAGACCTTATATTTCAGAATTTTGTATACCACATTCAATGTCCACAGCCAGCATGACCACACTAGTCTTGACCTTTCTGGGCTATTGTACGCAAGTTACTTTTATTCTTTACCACGGCTTTGTAATTGGCTACTCACTTGGGGCATGTGCCAAAGGTTATACTGTATGCTCTAGTTCTAGCACTATGCTCACTAAAAGCAATAAGAGGGAAAACATAGCTGGACATGTAGCAGCAACAGTGATCTGTGTCTTCAGCATTACTCCATTATTTATATAGGTCTTGTGTTTATTTACTCCTTTGCCACGCTGGTTTGATGTCCTGGTTGGTAAAGTAACTACGGTTTGTAAAAACTACAATTGCCTGCATTTCGGAAAAAAATATTCAAACACTGAATGGAAGCTTCCAATCTAGTCTCCTAGGCCTAAGGCCCATACCCAAAACAAAACATGGCGTGTTATGTCCATGCCAGGCCACCCCCTGAGAGGGATAACGTTAAAAAAAAAATCTTATGGAAAAAAAACAAGAGATGAGGTGACAATTGCACGTGTGTTAATGAGTCCAAACTGTGTTTCACGGTGAAGCACTACTTAAAAGAGGATGCGTCAAAATGCGCTCAAAATTATGAAATGGATGCAAAGATGGGTTTGTAATGTTTATTGGTCTTCATAGGCAAAGCAAAGAGGAAGAGTTATGTGCAGCAGTACTTGCATGACAGATTAGCGCTTATGGCGCATTTCAGGCCACCCTGTATGGGGCTGGCAGCGGTTTCCCAACCCAGCACAGAACTAAGGTCCACATCTCTTCTGCTTCACCTTTGTCACAGAATAAAGTACAGGCATGCCCCGGTATCTGCTGGGGATAGGTTCCTTGGGCCCCTGGGGATACCAGAAACAGTGGATAAGAGGAAACCTATGTTAAGTATAAGGTTCTCCCCTGCTCCCACCTCCCGAGCAAGAATATTTTTAGCTACCCACATTCAGAATAAAGGAAGATAGAGGGGGACCTGATCCATGGATAATTGAAACTATGGATACGGAGGGTGCAATCCTAACCTGGAATTAGGCCAGCAAAGTTTGGCAGGCTCAAGGGCCACCATAAAGCACCACTCTCAGAGGTCTCAAGGAGGATGGAGTCACGTCTGTGTGCTGGCCTCTCTGACTCTGAAAGTGATCCAAACATACTTTACGGTGTCCCTTGTGCCAGCCAAACTTTGCTGGCCTAACTCCGCCAGCCTAACTCCAGGTTAGGATTGTGCTCTGAAGCCATGGATACGGGGGCCCACCTGTACTCCAAAACCATTTGCTGGGATGTCCAATCTACAGAAAAACAAATAATGCCAGCATTCAGCAATAGTCAAATGAAGCCCAGTACAGTGCTTGCTGGAGTATATATAGCCTAGCCTTGAATTGCTGACCTTGTTGTTTCCAAGAGAGCCGTTCCTTAATCATTTGAGCACTCAATAAATACTTCACATTTCGAACTAATTTGCACCTAGCCTGAAACATGAACTTTTAAACTCTTGAATATAAGAGCCAAGGAACTGTCCATCCTCTCTCAGAAGATAGATCACTATAATCTATCACACAGGCCAGTGCCAAGAAGAAGAAAAAGGCAGTAATGAGCATTACATGTTGTGCTTCCTCCAATATTTTAAAGAATTAAATCAAATCACTAGCTCCCCAGAAATTGACACACATTGCTTTGGCTGAATTACCAGTTGCATACGGCAGTGGTTCTCAAACCTTTTAGCACCGGGACCCACTTTTTAGAATGACCATCTGTTCCAGGACTCCCCTGATTTTTTCCTTTTTGATTCACTTTGATTCAGCTATTGGAAAACAGCTGAGAAATAACTCAACTTATTGCTACATTCTTAGGAAAGCAGGAGGCTCTAGTGTCACAATGATGGCACTTCCGGCCTGACCTCACTTCCGGTGGGTCCTGGACAGATTGTCATTCTAAAAAGTAGGTCCCAGTGCTAAAACATTTGAGAACCACTGTACTATATCTTGCCACTTACTCCAGCATATACAGGGAGGTCTACTGTATCCAAGGAAGTTCCCTTCTCCCACGAATACAGAAACTGAAGACCCTGGGCAACACCTATATGGATAGTGTTCCCTGTGTCCGTTACATTACCTTTGTTTTATTGTAGAATTCCTTGCAGCATGGATGCTTCCTGTTTAACAGTCTTGCTTAACTGAATAGCAAACATGCAGGCAACAAGCCTGCACACTACAAAAAGACTCACAGGAAGCAGGAACTCCTGCTTCCTGTGAGTCGTCCTTTAGTGTGCAGGATGACTGTACTGCAAGTGCACTGGAAGTGCTTCTACAATAATGGGCATGCGGAGGGGATCGAAGGGCCTTAGGATCATCTGAACTGAATCCACAGATAATCCACGATAAATGAATCCACCAATACGGGGACCCACTTGTATACCGACTCAAAGTTCCACAGAGAAGAAACATGCCACGTAACGTTTAAGATAAACAGAACTGAGAAAATGTTGCTATTCAGAGCTTAAGGCATATACACATTAAATTAGGAGGAAGAAGACACCTGACACTTCAATAACTGCAGCTGTATAATCTTTACATGTGGGTGGCTCTGTGTGGGTGAAGCAATAAAAAGAAGCAATTTGTGCCTCAGAAAATAACTTCTTGTTTTAAAAAATATATGATAAATATGTGAAAGTTTTCATTCCTAACCTGTTTTTTTCAAATCTGGAAAAGCGAAGAATTTTCAACATATCCCCCCCCCCCTAAAATGAATCCATCTCCAAAAGTCTCATCATTAAGGAAGCTTACTAATGGTAGAGGGGGGGAAATGCAGATCAACCAAAGATGACCTGCTGGTCAACCAAACTGTCACATCTGTCTGTTAATGAGACAACTGACTCCTGACAAATATGATGGAATACTCGGTATAGTTTAAAACACTCCTGGGGTTTTTCACAGCATCTGTTCTTTATTGCTTCACGGAGTTATCTAAGGCAGGAGTAAGAAACCTTGGTCCCAGGTCATGCAAGGTTCTGAGCATCCCACATAAGCTAAACAGATTTGATGCTCCTATTGGCCACGAAGTGTAACTGCAGGAATCTGAGTCAGGAGAGGAACATGGTGTTCCAGAAGTTGCGTGCTTACACACGAACATGTGTGCACACAAACACACAAACTGGATCAGTCACAGTTGCCCCAGAACTGGACAACCACAACCTCCATTATATTTTTTTATAGGGAGAAGGGCTTTCCTATAATCTGAAATGTTGCTCTGCAAAGCTTCTAGAAGGAACTTAAGAAGACGTCTTGAAGTTTATGTAAATAAGTTAGCTTCACTTTCTTCATTCCTGTTTACTATTCTAATACATGTTTTAAATTGGTTGACTAAATTGATCAAGGCCACCACCACCCCACCTCACCAGCCAAATGCCAAACCTAAAAGAATGGATATTACAAACGTTCACAACTATGTGACCCGACAATAAATACAGAATTAAGTCACAATCTAATGAAGATGCTTTTTTTTCTGAAACCAGTATAGTAACCATGTTCTGTATATGAACTATGAATCAGTCTCCTGCCCCCAATTTGTTTAGATCTGGACAAATCTTCAGAGAGTTTTGTCCAGAGAGTTTTGCTTTAAATAAATTATTATACCTATTTTATATTTATTTTCAATATACAAGTGGGTCCTTTGTAACCACAGATTCCAGAAATGGAACCCCACTGATGCTGGGCTGACTGTACCAGCTTTCCCAGTAAAGAACTTCAGGAGTCTACCAGTTTGATCATCAATCTCTTTCTGGCTTGCCCCAGAAGCCCAACAGAAAGAGACATCACACATACACACCTTTTACAAGATGCCTGGCAACTGCCGGACTTAAGAGAGGGGTCAGTCCTTGGCAGACTACCATCAAAGTCTGGCGCAAAGGAACAGATTGACCTTTCATAGTGTCCCCTCAGTGGAAAAGAAGAATTGGAAAATGGCTAGGGTCAGCATCAAAACACAAGTAATCTCCAACTACCAAGGTGGTCAACATTCTGTTTTAATTCAGAAAAATCAATGCAAGTTCCTCCATGTGTTTTATTGGGGGGGGGGAAACTGTGCATGTTTTCCAGCCACAGAGAAAACTACTGTACTTATGCATGCCTTTTTAGAAATAACAAAAGCAACAACTATAACTATTAATTTAGCACATGAGCACAGCATTAAATGCTGAAGTCCAGAGGCCACTGAGTCCAATTACCACCGTTAATCATAAGCCAACAATCTATGCTTCAGCTGACGTTGGTAGAGTAAAATGCTACCATTTTATGACCACCTTGACCGTCACTGTTCAGTGAACCCCAGCATAACTCTCGCCACCACATCCCCAGTTCTGTTCCATTGTGCATCCCAAGCAGGAAGACACATTCTCCCTGCTCCGTGACCCATAGGTGAGTTTAGGTCTGAGTTTATTGTTAAGTAAGCTATTCAACTCCTTGCAATTTACAGCTTTGGGTTCTGGATTAACTTGATGATCTGTATAACTGATTTTTTTTTTCATGAAAGGAACACATAATTATACATAATTCAACTTTTAGGGCCCTCTCACACTTCACATAGGAAGAAATCTAAACTACTGAATCCTGATTTCCTTTAACTAAAATTCTGGTCACTTTGACAACGGGAGCACAGAAATGTTGTCTATATTGGGTATTGGTCAGTACAGGTATTGGTCAGTACTGGCCTCCGGAAAATCCCAGTAAGGCTTCAGGATGCGCTAAGGAGCATCGCATCACGACCCGCTGCAAAGGACAAAGCGGGTTGCGGCACAAGAAAGCTTTTGAACCACTATACTAAGTGATGTGCACTGGATGTACCTGGACCGCTCTGCTGCTTGGCTGAGTCGGCACTAGACCCCATTGGCAGCCCCGCGCCCCTTGCGCTGTCGTGGACATGCCTTACGGCACCTTTGCAACAGCACTGGGCCAACGCAAATGATATGTGTCAACCCAGCCAACTCCTGGATTGCACTCTAAGCCTTTTCATGCCCATCACTGGTATATTTTGAAAGAGGGCTCTCTCATTACAAGTAGACAAGCATGGTTGCTTCAGGTAGCCCCACCATGAACAACACTGCCCAACCAACCAAAAAAAAAAAACTGCCCCGGTGCTACAATCTTTAGACCTAGTCTTGCATATATTGGGGTCACCGATTCAAAAAAATGGCCTATCAGCTTAAGTTTTGGAGAAACAGCATACCAACCGTATGCTGTTATGCAGACAACCAATGGAATCAACATACAAAAAGGTGGCTATGCCGAATCTCCAAACTAGAGCTAACAGGGCAAAAACAGCACCATTTTTTGAATCGGTGACCCATATATATCCAAGACTAGGTCTAACTTTTAAGGTACCAAAACGTATGTTGGGCTGTGTAATCATTTCCTTTGCCTCCGTCACTTTACTTGCATTTGTAATAAGAGTGCATTGGAAAGTAACTTGTACTACAATTCTTTTGAGACATAGCACTGAATAAATGGTAAAATGCTCCCAATACAGCATTGAATTAAGAAGAGCATTGAGTAATGGTACAACTAATTAAGATATCAATTGTTAATGAAGACATCTAATGAGCTATCTAGATCAGTGGTTCTCTTAGTACCGGGACCCAATTTTTAGTACCGGGACCCACAGTCTGTCCAGGACCCACCGGAAGTGATGTCATGGCCAGAAGTGCCATCACTGTGATGCCAGAGCCTGCTGCTTTCCTGAGAATGCTGCAACAAGTTGGGTTATTTCTCAGCCACAGCAAAGTGAATCAGAAAGAAAGAAAAAGCATATTTACAACCCTGGCACAAGCAAAACAAGCACATAGCCCTCTCCCTTTCTAGCACCCCAACTACCCATATTCTCAATAGGGCTACTCCAAGTGCTTTGCGACCAACCTGAAATGGGCTCGTGACCCACAGTCACCACTGATCATCATCAAGCAGTATTTATATACAGCTTTTCAACACAAAGTTCACAAAGTGGTGTACAGGTGAATAATAATAATAATAATAATAATAATAATAATAATAATAATAATAA